>NDXB01022407.1:456583-513964 GCA_002631895.1 Agapornis roseicollis
AAAAAAAAAAAAAAAAAAATCAATCTGGTTCCTACTAAAGCTGGGAGAAAACTTCATTGATTCCACTGGGAAATATGTCAGGCCTTCAAATACAGGCCAAAAAGGCAAGGTTTCCTACAAAAGTTAAATAGGTATCCTGCTGAAGGGCCTAAAGCCATCAGGTGCCAGCTCCCCTGCAAATACTGGGTACTGGGTGCTCGGGTGGGATGGGATGGGACAGGAGGTCTCTCCCCTTTCTGGTTCAAGATAACCCAGCTCCAGTGCAAGGAGAACTGTGCAGCTCCTTCTGTAATGCTGCCCAGATTTGGTATGTGCACCCAGACTGAAAGCGAGTGAAAATGTTGTCATTTTCTTCAGGGATCAAAAATTTCACCATTCAAAGGTACTGCTGTTCATGTTTTAATATCCTGCTACATACCAGCTCAATACACTTATGGGTGAAATCCTGTCAGCTCTCCCTACCTACCTCTGGTATCTTTTGCTAGAAAACAAGTATTGCTGGCATAGTTGGCACCAGGCAGACTCCCATCCACTGTGAAAAGGTCAGACACACCCCAGAATATTTTTGGTGTGTATTTTGGGCCCATTCAGATTTGATTTATGCCTCGTTTAGATTCAGAGAGTTAAGAACAGTACAAAGTTACAGTACTTTAAAACTCATTTAGGAAACATCTAAATGGAAAACCATTAGACCTACCAATGACCAAAGATGGATATAAGTGTGATTAGTAACAGAAATGAAAATCCATTTTCTTATGATAAAGGACAGTCAAATTCATCATTATGTTACAATTTAGTCTTAAACCAATTATATTTAAGCCTTGCTGGTATCCTCCACTATGGCTGTTGAAACAGTTTTATCTGTCAAAATCCAAACAGAAGCTCAATAGCTAGGATCTTCTCAGGCAATAAATGCTCTTTTGGTTCCTGACATGTCTTCAATAAGCCTGACTGTGCAGCAAGCATGGCTCAGCAGTTTTTGAAGATGAGGCCTTTGCAAAAAGTATTAAAAATTGTATTTTAGCGACTACCTTCAGAAATGTAGGACACCTGCTGCATTCAGTGGAAAAATAATCAGGATGCTTGTTCTCGAATCTCCGAGCAAGCCAAACTGGCTGTGGAATATGATTTCCCTTCCACAGACTGCCAAAGTCAACTGTCTGGTGCAAGAGATGCTCGGTTTTGAAGTTGCTTCTGTGAGGAAAGACTATGTGCTAAAAACAGCTTAAGGGGACTCAACCACAAGTACATCCCAGGCCATGGTCCTCCATGAGAGAGAATGCACTGTGAAGTTCCTATGCCTGAATTCAGATCTGAAGAGGCAATATTCATATTTCAGCAGTATTTCAGGGGCTGAAGGGAGAAAGAGGAGGGGAGAGTTTAAGTGATGGAGCTTGGTGTTTTGTGGCAGTGGATGAAACAGAAAACATGGGATCAATGTACACACCAATAAAGCTTTGAGATACTGTAATGAAATCCTGACCAGTCAGAATCATGGCTGTCTGCTCCACTGTCTGCAGTCTTAACAACAGTTATGAGCCCTGTCCTCTAGGGCTGCCCAATAGCACCATGCTGGTTGTCCTACTGGAAAACTGTGTTTGCAGCTTGCCTCATGTTTTATGCATAGGAGATGTAGGATGTCAAGCTGAAGAGCAGTGTACACAGCCAAAAAAGACCTGTGGCTCATTGGTGCCTGAAAGATCAGCAAGGAAACCTCTCTCTATTGAGGCATAAGACAGTTTCCATTCCCATCAAATTTATTTCAAAGAAATTTTCATGTAGAACAGGAAAAAAAACCCCTCTCAATTGTTATAGCTGTTGTAGTGGGGAAAGTGGGGAATGATTAGAATTCAGATTTAGTCCTTGAGTGGCAACTATGACACTAAAATACTGGCAGTCACAAATGACCACAATGAAGGGAGCCAAAGCAGGCATTTATGTCTTCTCCTGGTAGTCAGTTTGTGCATTTACCTCTCTCAGAAGATGTTCTCTTAATTCTATATATATCCATGCATCCAGGAAAGTTTGTCACCCATCCAGAATGACAAATGTCAAAAACCTAAAAGTCTGACACTGGAGACTCCACCTGACTCCCAGAAACTGTAATTGCTTTCCTGATGGCTAATGAACTGAAGCTCTGTAACCAATATCCAAGCTGTTAAACCTTGCAGCTACTCAGCACTCATGAAAATCACCATCTCTCTTTTCCCTGCATACAGCACACACTGCTTGCACTGATTACTATAGGAAATAGAGGCATTTTACTGTCTTCATTTCTTAGACTCATGTTGCTTTACTTGGAGAAAATACTTTTTATCTGAAAAAATTAAATTAACTTCAGAAAAAAACACCATGAAAGCAGGTTTCTGTGTTTTTGTATTTGTCACACATCTCATCCTTAAGAGCCATACACCCAGTATATCCAGTAGGAAGGCCAAGTCAGTTGTGTACGGTGTATAAAGCTTTAGCTTTCATGAGCTCCTTTCCATCCTGGAATCTATTAGTACAAAAGGTTTGTCCTATGAAAATACTATGTAGATATAGTAGAATCTCCCTGACGCACCCGGCTCCTGTGGCTCCTGTTGTCCTAACAATGCTCCCTACATCTCTCACACACCTTCCCCTGCAGACAATTCAAACTAGGCCACTATCCATGGAATGAGTCATCGTGCCCAACTTTAGCATCAGATGCAGCTCACTGTTTAGGAATCTGCTCACCTTAGATCCTATAAATAGTTGGCATCTCCAGACGGTGAGTCAGAGAAAGACAACAACCTAGATGCTCCAAGTCCTTTTCCAAGGGAATTTCTCTGTGCCTGCTGACTGTGCAAGATGGAAGCCAAGGGACACGGAGTGGGTGGCTGTGTGTCAGAGCTGGGTGCTATACAGGGTGCTTTCATAGAATCATAGAATCGTTAGGGTTAGAAAGGACCTTAAGATCATCCAGTTCCAACCCCCCTGCCATAAGCAGGGACACCTCACACTAAACCATGTCACCCAAGGCTTCGTCCAACCTGCCCTTGAACACTGCCAGGGATGGAGCACTCACAACCTCCCTGGGCAACCCATTCCAGTGCCTCAGCACCCTAACAGGAAAGAATTTCTTCCTCATATCCAATCTAAACCTCCCCTGTTTAAGTTTGAACCCGTTACCCCTTGTCCTGTCACTACTGTCTCTAACGAAGAGCCCCTCCCCAGCATCGCTATAGGCCCCCTTCAGATACTGGACAGCTGCTATGAGGTCTCCAGGCAGCCTTCTCTTCTCCAGGCTGAACAGCCCCAACTTTCCCAGCCTGTCTTCATATGGGAGATGCTCCAGTCCCCTGATCATCCTCATGGCCTCCTCTGGACTTGTTCCAACAGCTCCATGTCCATTTTATGTTGAGGACACCAGAACTGCACACAATACTTTCATATTACACTCATTGCAAAACCTGATATGAACCTCCATTTTAAACTTCTGCAGACAGGCATAGAACTGTTTTCCTGTAAAACAAAACTCAGAGAGTCTGTTTGTAGTAACTCCTCTCACATGCCAGTGCTTCTTCCAGGAGGTACCACCATGGACAAAACAGGCTCCCATCATTCTCTCCTATAGTCTCAAAACCTTCCCCTCACAAGAGAAGTTCCTCCAAGGTTCACTTAATGGCATTGTTTTCTCTATGAAAAACTAAGCCCACTTCTGCACAAGCACTAGAGCTCCCAATGGCTGCCCAGTTTTTACAAGCAACAAAATGCTAGGTAGAAGGAAAAAAAGCTGAGGAGACAACCTCTATCCAGCCCATGTTTGATTTCACCACGTAGACATTAGTACTTTACAACTGTTTTCATTCACAAGTGTGACTTGCTGCCTTCAATAGTGTGTTTGACTGTAGCGTTATGTTATGAAAGCAATATTTGCCCTTTTAAACATGCCAAGACATTTCAAGTATATTTTCAAAACCAAGAATATTTAGTAAGATTCAATTATCACTTCTTTTTAACCAGTATCCATATTTCTGCTCAGTAATGTTTCCATAACCTCAACTCCAGCACATTTCAACTCATTGAAACTGCTGGTGGGTTAGCAGTGTGTCATTAAGCTAACATCTGTATGCTGACATACCTCACTCTGCCCAGCACAGCAGCCATGATTTATTTTTCAGCACATTTTCATCACACCACTCAAGATACAGGCTGTGAAAAGTAAGCTCTGTCTTATGGGAAATCCTAGACTCTGTTAAAATCATGGAAATTTCATATAAATTGGTATAATTCAAATCTCAGAAGACAAATATCTGCCCCACCCCAGGACTGTAGCAGTGCCTGTCCTCAAGGGCAAAGAAAAACCGCAGTATTTTACTGCATAGTCTCCTGATACTTCCTTTTAAGGAATAACATTTCTGGCAATAAGGAAAATCAGTCAAAAGAGCCTAGACAGGCATTTATTAAATACTACTTATTCGTAGCATACTTAGAGATGATTTAGACTTCTCCAGCAGTCTGGTGCTGGAGAATACCAATGATTTCCCAGAGCTTTGGGCTAACTCCCACTGGGGGTATTTCAGGAACCAATCACTGCCCAAGTATCCATCAGAAAATACTTCGGCTCCTAGCAAGTCCAGTAGGAAACAGCAGTAAGTACAGATTGTTCTGCAGCTCTCTAACACAAAAAATAGGAAACCTACATTTAAACAGCAGCAATGTCAAAGGTTGCCTCAGCTGCAAAGGTTGCTTACTGGAAATGCCTTAATTAATGCTGTGCACCTTTAACCCTGGTCCCCAGTGCTCAGGTATTACAATGCAGATTTTAACAAGATGCTCACATACCCTTTTTTCCACTGAACCCCTGGCCACACAACTCCACTCTGTCACACACACCAAAAGCATTTTCCTTTGCAGGTACCACAAGCATGTGCTCTTCATTTGCTAGCCATCTGGCTTGAAACATCAGCATTTGATTTTCAAAAGCCTCAAGCTCTTCTACCTGCAACTGCCACTACAGTTCCTCAGCGTGTTTTGAATGTTTAAACCACATAAACAAAGGTGTCTCAAATGGACATCCAGGATACAAGGAAAGTTTAAGCTCTAACTGCTGGCTACTCAATTCTCTCCTCCGTAAGATGTGGAAAAACACTCTTGTCACAGAAGGCTGGGAAAACAGATGCATTAATGACTGTGAAACATTCTGGCAGAGCAGTGATTAGCGTCAGAAGTCCAGTCATCAGAGCATGGTCTGAAGAGGAATTAGGAATGAAGGCATGAAGGGATACCCTGGAGACCAAAAAGAAAACAAAATCCTGAGCAGATGCTCCCCTGGAGAGCCTTGTTTACTTTGTTCATCAAGTAGGACCTGAATAGCTTTGCCAAAAGCCAAGCTGGCTGAAGTCTCCAGTGTAACTTGGCCCCGATACAAAGAAACTTCAGCCCAAACCAGTAAAGTTTGGCAAAATTTTAACAAAATTAAATTAAATCCAAGTTCAATAAGAGGAAGCATCATGTAAACTCAGCGATAGCTGATACTACCCACTCTGCTTACAAACTTTGCCACCTCTCAAGATAAACCACCAGCTTCAAACTGCCCACACAGATTCATTGAGACGCCCGGAGGAAAGTTCTGCGGTGCTTTGTTCGGGGGAGAGTGTGAAATCTATCATATGCCTTTTATTTTTCATTGCTTTGCCTTTTCCCTGACTTCAGACTGACAAGAACAAATTAGAATTTCACACCCAGCCTCATGCAGGGAGCATGGAATTCTGATCTGGAGGATTTAGGTAGACTTCTCCAGGATTACATGGATGGCAGGTGCCCAACTCAGCTCCACTGAGCCCACCTGTGGGTAAAAACATCCTGATGCAAACCTTTAATGGGGAGAAAATGCAGATGAAGCAGTAGCAGCATTATTGCATATACTTATTTTCATGACTGATAATAAAGAATATTTATGCTAGAAAGTTGAAGCTACAGACACTACATGAATGAACATCTTGTTCTCAGCATCAGTGCAACAGAGCCACTTACAGGGAAGTTAAAGATAACCAGAAGGTACTTACATAAAAACACCTAAAAACATGATTAGTACTGAACACAGATTTTCACTTTGTCATTTCTAGAAACAAAAAAGGATTTATAACTTTGGACTGTTTTTCAGATATTCCCAGGGGTTAGAAGCCCTGTTTTCTCTCTCCTTGGAGGCCCCACTAACATACTCTATGTTCTGGGAATGGCTGAGGACAGCAGAACTATTGTTAAGATGTTGACCTTGATCTCTTGACTATCACTATTCCATGCTGACCTCAAGAACACTTCTGGCATTGATAAAGATCAGCCATGAAAGAGAGTAGTAGGAGACTGAAACAAAAGAGAAACTTTGGTGTTGTGAGGTACCAAGCACCTTTAACAACCCTGTTATGAATGGTCCCTTTTCCCTTAGCCCTCAGAGACTTCTGGAGATGCCCAACTTTCCAATTATTTTATTAAGTAAAAAAATGGTATCCAAAGCACTTGGGTGAAAAACATTAATGCTCTGAACTTCACATACGTTCATTCTTACCTCTAATGCCAAACCGCTACAACATGGCAGGGCTGGAGGAGAGAAACTGTGTGGATGTCAGCAAGCACCACTTGCTTCTGGAGTTTACATTACTTTGAGCAGTAGAGTTCCATTTTTATAATGTTAAATTCCCACCAGTTCCTGACACTGATGATTTAACTGGCAGGGGCTGCAGGGAACTGCTGAGCAAGCCATTTAAAGAAACAGGTTGGATATATGAGCTAGGAATTTTCTGGCACCAGTTGTATGTTTTGGTTAGTATGTACGGCAGCACGGACATTAAATGACCTATTCTTCTCTTTGCAGATAATACTCTCCCCATTTTTTTGAGACAATCTAGCACATGGAAAAGAAAGAGATGGGACTAGAGTCAACTCTCAGTTGTGCTGGTAGGCATTCAGTGTGATCTCAATGAACTCAACAGCTTTGGAGAGTTTTGGACCATCACCAGTGTAAGTTAGGTAAGTTATTGACTCAGTAGCTCTTAAAAAGCCTTGGTATGACACAGGCCTAGGACTTCAACACCTGCATTACCAAGGTTTCTGTTTGTGATTGTATTTGATTAAATCTGAAACCTTTTTCAGTTCAAAGTCAGGGTGAGATGCCAGATGCCATTCCAACACCACACAACCACAACACTTGTGGAAAAGTATGCATAACAACATCTCAGTGTCAGCACTGCAGGAACAACAGCATCCTCCACATTTCATTATTGCTTTGTCCCAGTTCTGAATTTATAAAAACCAGCTCTGCTCAGTCAGGATGTTTTAATCACTGAGACATATTCGGGAATACAACCGTATGAATAAGCATCATTCCTCCTTCCAAACACCATCAAACCACAGCAGAACATGAACTCTGCTCGAGGACACACGTTTACTCAGCTGATGACTATCTTGCCAAACTGATTACCCATTTGCTTTATTTTTCTTTCATAAGGGTGTGGAAATCTTTGTTCACTTAAAGGCATCCTTCTGGTTTATTGTCCTAGACCAATTACCTTCTGGGTGACGATTATCAGTACAAGCAACAGCATGGGTACTGGGATAAAGGTGCCTTATCCCAAGCAGAATTTGTCTTCCCACAGAACTAAGTTACACAACGCCACAAGCGAGGTTGCATCATTTTAACTACGGGAGGTTACATTAGTACAAATTTTGTATTTACATAAAGATGAAGAAAAAAAATAATCATCTACAGGAACTAAAAAGTACATCTTGATTGAAAGATGGCTGAGACAACCTGATAACAGCTTATGTGTCTAGAAAACACTGGCACATGGAAGGGAAGGGAAGGAACATTTTTAAGAAGAAAGTGGGGGAGGGCTAGCTACAAAGGAGAGATTGTGAAAAATTATTAAACCTAGACCCAAGAAAACATTTTTGAGCAATGAGATCACTAAACTACAATGTCGGCTCCAAGTGCAAAATGTTGGGTTTCTTTCTCCAGACTGCTTTTATATAAGTCTGAACAATGCACAGGAGGGAGCGGTGGAACACAGGCTTGGGATGCACTGATGGACCAAAGAGATTATTTCCATAGTAGACAGAGGACACAGATACAAGTAACCTCAAAGATCTGGAGGTTTTGGCTTCTGAATCATAAAGAACGATCAACATCTCACATTCTAACCACATTTCCAAAGTTTTGCTTACTCTGAAAAATCATACATCAGATGGCATGCAGAACGGTGCAAGGCAGAGACAGCTGCAAGGGGAGAGGAAGCATTTGTAACCGTTGCAAAGCATCCCTCTGTGGGGAATCCTGCCTTCCCCCAGCTTCCACAGAAGTATGTTTCCTGCCCATTTGGTCAGAAGGAGTAAATATGCAGAATGGGAAGTAACAGCCTTTCAAGATAAGTAAAATTTCAGAATACCAACAGTCAAGAAACATATTGGAAATATCAAAAAGTCAAAACAGGGCTTTCATTTTAATTCAGCAAACCATTATCAAACACTCATAGATAGGAGAAAAATAAAGTCAAACCCAACTAATGGCAAGGTAGATGCCTTCAACCAAATGGTCTGAGTGAATGATTCTCCACACTCATGTAGCAAAAGGCTGGTACGTACAAATCTGATAAGAAATTTAAGCCTTGGTGATAAATCATTTCCACCAAATTTTCAACTTCATTTTTAATTCATTTTTTTTCCTTCAGCTAATTGTACATTTTCTGGAAAAGTCAAACTCCGTTCCATTCCTGCTTTGATAAGGATGGTTATAAAAATCAAAATAGGCTCTGGTTTTGGCCAAATTTTATTGTATTTTTCCAGAGGGAAAAAAAAACCCCAAAACCAAACAAAACCAGAAACAGAAAACCAGAAGATATACCTTTGTGGGTGGCCTCCTGCAAAACTGGCAGAAGAAACCCACTGCTTTCCAGTTTCACTTCTATATTCAGACATGTTTGCATAACTTTTGCATTTGGAAAGGATCTTTCATATTTCAGGGGAAGATGGTTCTAGTAGGAAAAAAAAAATTCTTTACCCGATAACAAGTTCCTTTTGTATTCTTCATTTTTTAGTTTAGCAAGAAAAGCTTCGTCTTGTCCAACAGAGTCCAAAAACCACTGACACTTGATTCTTATCAAACACAATCCTAACAAAGCTCTTGAGAACGGCTCATCCTCAAGAATTGAGGTTCTGACATTAGTCGGTTCATCCAGGTTTCCTCCTACTTCTGCTTTTTATCATCCCAGACATTTTGCCCAGGTGGAATTGGAGAACACTGCCTGTTTGTGTCACATCTCTAGATGCCCAGATGTCTGGCCTAGCTACTGGTGTTCTGAACACTCCTGGAAGAGTGGTTTAAAGAACAGCAGCACTCATGAGGTAACCAACTCCATAAGTGCAATAAATCCAGTGCAGCTGCAAAGTACTGGAACAAGTGAGCCACACAAATACCCAGGAAATTTGACAGATCCTTTAGCACTGTCTTACATGCACAGAGCATGCCCTAAATTCTTCTGAGCACATGCAGCAAGCAGGGTACAACCAGTATGTGCTGGGTTTACAGAGTGTAGGTGGATCAGTGGTGCAGGACATGCACACCAAGTCCCATATATCTTACATATTAAGTCCCACACAACTTGAACACCATAGATTCACTCTGGTCAAGGCACACACAGATCCTAGACAGAATGATGAGCCACAAGGCTTAACATATTTATCCAAGTCCTATTAAAATACATCAAAAAGCAGGTGACACTGAAGTTCTTCATGTAACTCAATCATTTAGCTATAAGGATATAGACTTCTTTCAAGATACAGCTAAATCAGCAAAGAACAACACTTCAGACTGGAAGGCAGATTGGAAGAATCTAGTATCTTGACACCACTTAATTAAGCTATGCTGCTTTTCACACCAAGACCGCCAGCAGAAGGCAAAACATATTGCAAGCATACAGTTCTCTCTACAACTAGACAGTAAATGGCACTCCTTCCTCACTTCCTCACTCTGCTACGTGCCATTCCACCTTGCCTACCAACCATCCTGGCAGGAAACTATAGTGCACTGAGGGTGCACCAGAGCTGCTCTTCTCCAGGAATGAGGGCAGTTGTGCTGCTATCCTCAGCCAGTGCCCAGGGGCTAAGGGACAAGGCACTACAGGTCTATACTCTAAACAAAGAAGTTTTCTCCAGGTAAAGGGCAAGATCACCAAGTGATGAGAGCACCTGCAGCAGCGTGTGTCTTTAGACCCCGTAGCAAAGGGAGAGAAGATCTTAGTCTGGATTTACACAGCAGTCACCTCTTCCAGCCCAAGCTCAGCACTTCCAAGTGAAGGAAATTCAACCTGAGCTCCTGGAAGCGTTTCTGAAACATCCTGTTAATCACTTTGTGGTTTTAAGAGCAAAAAGTGAAAAGAAATGAAGTCCAAGGGCTTACCCTGACTTTGTCATTAAGGTGGCTGTGAGGGGGAGAAACAAGTGAGTGGCTAACAGGTATACAAAGGTCAGAGCCGGAGCTTCAAAGTGTGCAGGTGCCTTATTGATTCTCCCTTCAGATCCTGAAACCAAGGCTCTTTCCTACAGAGGCTGCAGACAATAATTTCTCCTGGGTACCTACTATTTACATTTACATAGAGAAAGAGAAGAAGACATTTGCACATAACAGTAACTTCTGGAAGAATGAGGAGAGACCAACGCTGCTTTTGATGTCAGTGCACAGGGAAGGGTGTTTCTGCCCTTTTCAGCCATAACAGAACTGAGAGGTGCTTTGCTTAGATTTAATGGATATTTCAGGGTTTGAGGAGCAAGGATTGCCTTTTGGTTTTGTGTTTCAAGCCAAGTTTGTCCATGAATGAGAACTTCTCCTAACTACTAACACAACAATGTAAAATTATTCCAAGAATTTCACTATAAATTGGAAGAAAATACTATAACAGCAGCAAAGGCCACATTCAAAGTGACATCTTGGTATATGGTGGTCAAAATGTTGAGGGGATATGACTGGTTCTTTGAAAAATGTGGACAAGAAACCTGAAGGATGTTAGGATAACTGAGAATGATAGAAATCACCAAGACATCACACCTAAATTAGACCATTTAACTGATGTGAAAAAGAAAATAAGTGGCTTACTTGGATGAGACTGAAGGAGAACTGGATGAGCAAACCAGTAGCAACAGAGCTGAGGACTAAAAATGTCAGACTTCTTACAGTTACACCATAAAATTTCAATAGTTTTAGTGACCTGAAGAAGCACAGGGAAGAACCAATCAGCTCAGTGCTAATTCAGCCAAATTACTGATATCAGTTGAGCAGTAGCCAGAAAATTGGAGCAGAGGGATGAGGAGAAGGTACTGCTACAAGAGCACAAAGCAGTGATTTGGGGAAAGTACTATGGGAAAGGAAGGCACTGTGTATGCCTGTCAAATTGGATTAAAACCAAAGTTTGAATGGAATAATATGATTAAGCACAGTGAAGCACACATTCCAAGAGAGGGCTGTTCAAAGAAAACTCCAAAAATTGTTTCATCATAAAGCACCAGAAGGAATGGAGGCACCATTATTACTGACAGAGCTTAATGAAATCACATCCCAGATCTGAATGCATCTGGAACAAACACTGGAGGAAGGTGTACCTGACTAGGCCTGTGCTCATTAAGAAAGAGCAGCTTGCACTGAAATCCCAAGACATATAACTTGGTCGCTTATGATCTGGAGGCTCCTTATGAGATTCATTAACGACAAATTGGTTGAACTGGTTGGAACTAATGATGTGTTTCTTGACATGAGGAAGGGCATTGACAAAGTATAAGTGGAGAGGAAAAAAAATCACATAGTGGTGGCCAAGCTGCTGAAGGCAGAAAATGACTTTGCCTGAATTCTGAGCAAATTATGTGAATGTGTACAATATTGCCACAAGTTGCTAAGGGGTGAAAGCACATCTGTTGCAACTGTAAAAGAGCACATGAAAGAATTCAATCCATGCAAGCAATACAGTGGAAAAACAGTAAAATAATAAAGAGTATTTCCAAAGGGGCTCTGATATTTTTCATGAACAATAAAACATGTTGCTGTCTCTTGACAGACATGAAAGAGGTGTCAGAGTGAAAAACCGTGTGGTATGGCTTCATAAGGAATACCTGGATCAATCCCAACACATCCGTAGAAGCACTCCATCATTAGGAACACACAGGTCATATTCTTAATGCTCAATTCCTACTGTATCTTCAAGTTACAGATTACTTCCAATGTGTTCAAATAAATCTCAAAGTAAATCATGAAACCCCGAAGGTACAAAATTAATCAGAACAGACACTTTGCAACTGAGACAAATTCAGCCATGCAGTTTCCCACAGCCTTGCACAGGGGCTGCCCCCACTAAACTCACTGGGAACTTTTCCACTACAATCAGTGTGAACGGGATCAAGTGCATGGCTTGGTTGAACCCTATCCACTTGCCAACCAGTAATTTATTATTACAAAGGCAGTTCCCAGAAAGCACATTCATATCAGGTCTGTGAGAATTAGCTATCGCATAACATGCATTGCCTACGGGGATTTTGAAAGAGACACTGTAATTTATTTGGTGGGAGTACAGCCCTACCTCACATTGCAAAGACTCTGAGCTCTCCTTTAAAAACTTCAAAAAGTGGAAAACAAATAATCCTAAGGAAGAAATGTGTCCTTTTAGCTAAGGGATTCTTTCTTCCAGAGATTGTTGGAAATGCCCCTGCCATCACTTCAGAGACAATCAGGCTTTCCAGTTGTCTGACCTGAGACTCATAAGGTCTGTAAATCCTACTAGTGAAATCAATTGTACCTGCTGCAAATCTTCAGAGCTCAGACTTACCAGTTTCCTTGCAAGGAACATTGTGCCCTTTGCCTGTGCTTTCCACCAGGGTTTCAGCAGCACAGAATACAATTTCATTCTCTTCAGGATGTCTGATAAGACAGATCCCAGATGGAACAGCAGCCAATTAGTTATTATGGACCAGTAAACACCTCCACATGGATCTAAGGCTTAACTAATTCAGGGTGTGCACCCTTCCCACCCATATCCTATCATCATCCCCAACAGCCCCTACAACAGTAGCATGAAAGCAATCACCTGAGGCTCTCTAGAAGTCTATTAGCACCCCTAATAAAAGTGCACTAGGAGTTCTACAACATTTTTACAATCATCCTTCCTCTATCACACTTCCAACCACAAATACAAACCAGATCCATAGCCAAGAACTGGTATAAACCAGCCCCTCAGGGCTGCCATTTGATGTTACTCATCAACAATGGAGTCTTTGACAAAACTTCCACTTAACTTTCAGCCCCGACTTTACTCCCAAGCCTGTTTTTTCTCATCTGTATTTTGTTGCTGTGCTGTTGCCCATGCATTTGCCAGCAGACTGATAGATTTTGCCAGTCTTCCAAACATATTCTGCTTCAGTAATTTATGACCTGCAGGTCAATATCTGAAACGATGCAATGGGTTGCTATGGAAATGTCAATACCATCCGCTTCTCTGCACACATGTAATTGGGATATCCAAGAAAAATACCTGGAAATTCAGAAATTATATTCAAGTCATCCTATGGTGACTCAAAATCAGATTTTCCCCCTTTGTCATATTTTACTCTGGAGACTGAATTGCATTTTAGAGCTGCCACAGACATGTAATACCCTTAGCTACAGCCTATGAGCTGCCTTTTTCTAAACATTTCATAGTTTAACAAGTCTCCAGTGGCTCTGCTTAAAGAAAAACAAAGCAAGAAATACTTCAGCTTGCAAGTATAATGTGAAGTTGAAATGTACGATTTTCAGCCTGCTCTTTAGTCAGCACTTTGTTAAGAGGGACTGGGAACAGGCTAAGTAGAATTGGCAGGAAGGATGTTCAGTGAGCCTGTGAATAAGGAATCGAAAGGAGATTTAATCTGTGGCTTCAAAGTATACATCATGTTAAACTCACATACCTGAAAGAGCAGATTCCTCAATCCCCACAGAATCCAAATCTTGATGTATTGAAAACAAAAACTGCTTTAAAACCACCTAGCACATATTCAAACCCCAAATATCTGGGGATTGGCTTTGACACAAATAAATGTGTGCAAGAGCACTGAAACACAAAGATCTCTGTAAAATGGGAACCAAACTACTGCCCTGCTCCACAGGGAAAGCAACACACATGGCTGATGTGCTCATTACTATATATAACTGTGCCTCTCTAAAAAAGGAAAACCCTAGAAAGAAAGAAACCCAGGAGGATGAATGAACTCTGAACATTACGCTACAGTGAAGCTCAATCAGACAAACAGGATTGCTACCCACTCAGAAACAACAAAACACAGCTCACAGGATGCAATCCTCAGTGCCTGTTGATTTCATTAATAGTAATAATCAGTCAAGGGCAATTTCTCATGTCACTGATTGGTTAACTGTTGCTACCATTCACACCACATGCTTGCTCATGAAGTGACTAGGATTTCCTGTTTCCAGAACATCACCCCTTCCCACACCCAAAAACCCATTCAAAACCCACTTTAACCACCCTGAAAAGCTATTCTGAAGATACTTCATAAAAAGGAGATCAGAGAAAACAAAACAATGGTTCATATTTCTTCAAAAGTTAAAAAACTTCCCTACACCACCAAGGTGAACTTTCCCTGCTAAGCATGTGAGATGGTTTTGGGAGGGATGTGCGTTTTGGAGGCAGCTCCTTCAAGCATAAAACATTTCTCAGTGTCTCTCCCCATTCACAGTCAGCTAGCACCTTCAGCAACTGTAATACGCCTCCATATGTACAAGAGGAAAATTATCTTGACAGGCAAACAGAGGTGATCACAAAGTGCACAGATACCTGACAAGATTATATGTTTAAGGCATTCCCACAGGTGGCAACTCATAGAAGCCACTGTTTGGCTTTTCTTTCAAGCCACTTTTAGGACTGAGCATGTCTTACATGCAACTCCTTTGGTTAAAAAGAGTCCTTCTCCAATGTTCTGTAAATAATCACTCCAACTTTCAAAAAGCTGCAAGTGTTGAAGCAATGTTTTTAAATGTTAGTGTTACCAGCAAACAGAAATAATCCATGTCTCTTCAAATTGCCAGTCTGTACTGGCCAAAGCCTGAAAAATGGAGCAATGCCCAAGGAAATGAATGATGTTCCAAGGACAACTGTCTGAAGCTCAGCAGTGCTAAAGCACCACCAGGCTCCTGCAGCATGACAGCAGCAAGGGACTGCAGAGGCTGAGCCACCCAGGACCGCTCATCCCTGACGCTTGGTCCTTGGGGATTTGTGGTGGCTTTTCCTCACACACCCATCAGGCAATACTGCAAAGGGCTGCTGAGAAACCTCTGCTGAAAAGCTACCTACCTGCAGAGCTGTCAGCTCTGGAGTTGAAGTCAAACCAATCCCTAACCCCCTCACCATCCAGATTGTGATTAATAATTTTTCCCCTTGAAAACACTACACATTGATGGGCAGACGAGCTGTGCCAGATGGTCCGAGCACACACAGAGAGCTGGAACAAGTGACTGCACAAAAACTCCCAGATAAAAGGAAGAGCAAAGATGCATACCAGGCTTTTGATCAAAGAATCGGATGGAAAAGAAAGTACATTGTATTTAACCCATTAACAAGCACTCCGGTTCCAAGAGTTGTGCAACGTGACAAAGTAAAAGTAACGCCTTGGTCTGCAAGAGACCTCACCCTTTGCATGGGCATAGATATTCTCCCCTATGAAGACAGGCTGAGAGAGATGGGGTTGGTCAGCATGGAGAAGCTTCTGGGGAGCACTTGGAGCAGCTTCCAGTGCCTAAAGGGGCCCTCAAGAAAGCTAGAGAGGGGCTTTTGACAAGGGCCTATAGGGGCAGCTTTAGGGTCCCTTCCAACCCAAACCAGTCTGTGAATCTATGAAATTCAAACTATTACCAGCAAATACACACGTGAAACTTTATGCCACACAAATATTAGGACAAAGTATTTTGGAAATAATTATAAATCATACCTAACATGATCATTTAGAAAAAATAGAGTTTGAACTCCTAGTACCCAGTAACACAGCTTGTGCTACTGCTTTATCCCACTGTTTCAAAGCAGTGTCTCTGCTCTATAGAAGAACACCATTTTTCAAGAGGAAATTCATTTACTACTGTACCAAAGTATAGATTAAAAGCAATCAAAATCAGAAATCTTCTTGTTTATTTCCTGGGCTAAGATCCTCTTGCTTTATAATTGCAGGAAAGCACAGGGGAAAGGAGACTTGCACCAGCTGAAATGAAAGTTAACAATACTGCTTCTCAATTGAAAGCTATTTTTACTTAAAAAATCCAGGCACCCCCAAGCATTGCTTAGGGAATTCAAAATGCAGAGAACACAAATAAATAAGTAAGAACTACAAAACAGCTACAGAAAGTTATTACCCAACACAGGCTCTAGCTATAAACCAAGGCTCTGTAGATCAGGCACGTAATTCATACCAACCACCAGCTTACTACAGGTGTACTCCAGCCTCCCGCACAGTGTAACACACGCTTTGCTAAAGTGTAAGCATCAAAGAAGCATGTGCTTCTTTGCTCATCCTGGGGGAAATGTCAGGCCCAAAGAGCTGCATCCCCCTCTTACCTCATCTACAGAAGGCAAGTGAAGTGATCTGTATCCCCTCCTCTGGCCAGCTCATCCCACAGGTAGCAGTTGCAAGCAGGAATTGTCTGCACTGCTAAACTCAACTTCCCCAGCACTGCTGCATCTCACAGACCCATGTGGGACCTATGATTACAACAGGGATGGAGACAGAAGAGGCAGCTGTGGCTATACTGGGAGGTGGGTTTTGGGCAGTAGGAAGGACTTTTAAAGGGAACAGTACATAATGCAGAGATAAGATGCATTATATCATGCATCACCTACATATACACAGACAGATTAAAAAAACCAGCCCTTTAGCTCAGGCATTAGCTTGACTGTCTATGTAGCACCAGACACTAAACACTCTCCCTTTGACCAGCACTGATCTCACAGGCAACACAGCATTTGCTGGTAGGGACACGTGTGGTGTACAGCAGCCACCATGAATTCAATTAGTGAAGAGAAAGACCAAGCTATTGTTTTCCATTCTCCAGCTGGGTCTTGAACTGCTATAAATGCAGTGACCCTTACAGTGCCCCGTCTGCAAGCACTGAGATACCAGCAGCACACAACATTGCTCCACTGGCCAGGCACCAAGGAGCAGATTTCACACAGCTGAGAATAGTCAGAACCAGCTGGAATACATTTTTTAAGCCCTGGACCACTTCACAAGGCCTCACATGTGGCTCTTCTGTTGTAAGAAATGACAGCAATTTACATGTTTGAAGGATATCCATCTCCCTTGCAAGGAGGGCTTGCCCATAGCTTTCATTTGATGATGCCTGGAGCTTTCAGCCTGATCAAACCACTGTATCATCATTATCATGGACAGCAGACAAAATTTATGCTGCTTTTACTCAGAAAACATTTTAAACAGAAAACCTTCATCGACATTTTCTGCTAGAGCTTCTTTCGGTGACGCATACCAGATGCTATTTTGCGTATTGTTATTAAACACAGAGCCTGAATCCCATGGTACAAAACAGCAAATACTACATGTTACCCATATTTCTGAATTCTCAGTTTCAGAATCCGTTTCCTAAATGGAGATATGGGTTGCAGAACACATCCAGTTTGTCAGGACAGAATATTAAGGTCTTTCTGTGAACAAGTTTCTCCCTCTTTGTGCCTGGCAAGAGACATCAGAATCCACTGGCTCATTGCCATCCTCTGTCCTTCTCAGCAGGTTGGACAACATGAACACAGCTTGTAAATAAACAAACCCCAATCGGATGACACTTTGTGGAAAAGCTCACCAGTAAATGTGGAATTGCAGAAACCACGTGGGTGTGCACATACATTTTCATCAGCAGAAACTCCTCACATGCCTGTGGGTGGCTGCACGCACTCCTGCATGCAAACACTTGCACGGGCTCTGAAGGCAAGGCTGGACTCATGACCTGTGCTCCAATGAACTCTGCTCCGATACTGGGCTATTGCCAGCAAGAAACAGGATCAGCCTTCAGTAAAAACAAGCTTTATGTTGCTCTGGTCCAAAAGGCAAATATTTTGTTCTCTCTTTCCTCTCAGGAGACCAAGTGACTAAGTTCATTAAGGATTGTGAGATCAATGGATATTATAAAGGAGAATTAAAATGAACCTCAGTGAAATCTGTTGTCTCCCTAAATGTATCTGTAAACAAACAAGTGTTAACTAAATGCAAACATAAACAAACAAGTGATTCATCAAGCTTAGTTTCACATACCCCTAGTGCTGAATTAATTGAGAGAAGAATGTGAAAGATAAAATGAGCACATCTCCTGTGCTTTCATCAGAGCTTTTCACAGAGGTTTTGCAGGACTATGCGTATGAGAACTGGAAACTGTTGCTTTATAGACCAGTATCAGATTTATTGTTTTGTTGTAGTTAGCAGTGTTTGGTAATACACAACTCCAGCTGGAAACCGTTCACAACACTCACTTAGGAGAGCCTCATCATAGCGTTTCAATTCAGTGGAGAAGCTGAAGTAAACTCAACAATTAAGAATGAAATTATTCTCTTTTTACATTAGCTAATGATAAAAGCAAATCAGTGATATTTAAATAAGCACCAATAATTAAGTTGTTTCTCTTTAATTCATGCATAGCTGAATGAAAGTAACTTGCTCCAGTAACTTCCTCATCACCAACCCAGGAGCCCAGTTCCTCCATTCAGAATACAAAGCATTTAGCCTAAGGTACATAGCTGAGTCCCACTGAAATCAATTTGCCTTAAGAATCTGCTCAAAGTTAAGCATGCACTGAGGTGTTTCCTTGAGGTCTATATAGGTCTCAAACTATCTAATAAGAAACGAGGGGATAAATACAGAAGCTGAGCTTCTCAACACACTATTATTAGGTTCCTATATTCCATGTTCAGTTACAGTTTATTACAGGAATGACCCCACCCCACCCCACCAATTTTTACTTACTGTAAGAGGATTTATGTTACTGGTGAAACAAAACAAGGCTGCAGTGGCTACAGATTTGATATCATTAAGAAATAATAATGAGAAAGTATTTAATGAATGTTCAATCATTCTGAAAGCCATTTTTAGATTCTGGAAAAGGCAATGTTTAATTAAAAGCAATAATCCTTTGAAGTGGAATATATTTTCCAAGAGTCAAAAAAGCCCACTGTAAAAGTCGCCCACACAGCTTTACTGTGATCCTGAGCACACATGTGCATCACCACATGTCTTCAGTCACATGAGCACTTCCCCTCTGAAAAAAAAACACAGCAAAACTACTAATACTGGGGGGAAAAAAAGTTCAATAAATGTCATAATTTTATTTCCAGGCAAAAGAAGCACTGGAAAGGTTGACTTTTTATCTGATACCATCCCATGGCCCAGCTATGGCCACCCACTGGGGAGGTCTTATGGTAGAAAATTCCAGAAACTCTGGAAAAAAGAGACTATTCCTTTGTATTTTACACCAAGCACATCTAAGGGCACTGTTCATTAGCTTTCACCTAATCATCCTAGATGATTTATTGCACTGTAATAAAATCGAAACCTTTAGATTTATCTTAAAGTTTCATATTCAAATTGCTTCAAGGGTCTTATTTGCCTGTGCTAGCACAGAACTGCTTCATCAGCTGTGCCTCTGGTTGGGCAGGGTGACATCCCATGGCTTAATGCCACCCCCTGGAGACTTTTGTCAGGAGCACATAACCTTACTTATTCAGAAGTTGACTTGCAACTGAAATCTCAGTCTTCCTCTTCCCAGAAAAGCCCCATGAATCTGCAATGTGAAATTCAGAGAGCACCTGAGCCAGGAGAGACAGACAGATGTATTTATCATGCACAGATGATGTAGAAAGCAGACAAAAAATATTGTCATCAGAGCCTTACTGACTGCAAAGTAAGGGAACATTAATTAATCAGCAGGAGTACATGCTGAGAGGAAATATTGATTGGATTTGGGAGAAACTTCAGTTTCCTGAAGGAACTGTTCCCCTGCAAAGGTAACCAGGGAAAGTTTCTGTAAATTAGGGTGGCAAGCAGCCAGCCCTCAGCCAACCTGAGTGTCATTTCAGGCAGTCCAGAAAAATATACACAAGATGCATGTTGGTTTCTAAAATGTAATTTAAATACACTAGTAAATCAATGGCATTGACAGCTTGATGGACTATGATGGAGAAGTCTTCCTTTGAAATATCATTTCTAAAACCTGCAAAGCTCTGGCAACTGAGTTGTTACAACTTTATTGTATTTCCATCTTTTCCAACAGCTTCTGGTGTTTGATTGTTTCAGCTTCAATTTAAACAGACTTCTCTCCTGCTGAATTGACCCCCAGCCCCTCAGGGCTCCCAAACACCCCATCAGTGTGAGGAGGAGGAAAGGCTTTTGTCCTTTTGCATTATGGAAGGGCAGGAGGTGTCAGTAACAGGACTGAGGAGCAGTCCTGCTCTGATGAGGTTTTGGGTCAGAAAAGAGCTGTTTGCCTCTATGGACTAGAAACAGCAACTTGTTTCTGTCCTTTTACCTGACTTTTTGGTAGTGTTTATAGCTGGGGGGATGTTACCCACCCTCCACATAAAGAAAGGAGACAGTAGTAAAACTAAAACAAACACCACAATTAAAAACCACAACATAAAGATGATGGGGTTTGCCCCAAGAAGTACATCACGGGGTCACACAAAACAATCACATCTTCCAGCATCAAGCCACCACCCTCTGAAAGTCTGACCAAAAGCAAATCCAAGTATTGCTGTGATAAAGGGTCATGAGTTTTTAGCAGAGGCTGGGAGCCTGTGAGTCTGTCCATCCTATCTGCCCAGACCACATTCGTGACAGGACTTGTGTCAAACTGGGTTTGGCCATTCCAAGGGATTTAATTAGCAGTTAAAGAAACAACTGTCTGCCTGGTTTAAGCACATTTGGAGTTACCTTGCTGTCTTCCTCCGTAATAAACTGTTCTGGGCTAAGGTCATCTTTCTTCTGTGCAGTAAATAAAACTGTCAACTAAAGCTGAGTTTCTGTTTCTCATCACTCAAGCAATACAATAAAACTCTGAGCAGGGTATTTAGACAATGATTTTGAGGGAGAAGGCAAACCTTAAGGAAGTTTTAGTATAATCATTTCCTTTCAGTTGATCAACATAACAGACACCGTAATTGAGTTGGGGAAATGTGACATTAAAGCTTACAAGCCTAATAATCAGATTGTCTTTAGAGGCAAAAATCAAGCTGGTTTTCCAGACCTCATCATACCCATTAATTAAATACTTGCTGTCTCTTCACTTAACATCTAAAGAACATTTGAGCAAAAAACCCAGCAGTTTCAAGAAAAAACAACCTCCTCTAACTTGCCTGTTTAATTCTAGCTCTCTCATGTAGGAAGTTTTACTGCTGTCAAGAAACATTTCTCATCTTCGTAAGAAGGAATTCAACTGGAAATATTCAAATATTTTCAACATGCTGCTTATTTTTATCTAGAGGCAGATAAATTATAATATGCGTGCAAGTAGTAAAAGCAGTTGCCAGAAAAAATAGGGTTTATTTCTACCATACCTACAATACATTAACCACTACATGAAAATATTTCTCTTTCCAACGCAATTAAGCCTAATCTGCAGTGAGCTCGCACAGACTTTCATAGCAGTACTCTGCTGCAGATTATTAGTTGCCTAAAATATGATGCTTACATTTTTCCAGTATATTAACAAATAGTACTGTTTGAGAGGGGAAAAACAAGTAGAAATATTACACCCTTTACCCTGTGATTCTCGCAAACACCAGATAATCCTACACCAGTCAAAACACAATGATTCACACTGCCAAAACAAGTGCTTACTTTTCCCAAGATCTGATAGCATTTATGTAAACGCAGAAGCAAACCTGGCAGGGTCTGAAATCAGACCTGATTCACGTCCGTCCTCTCCCAGCACATTCCACTTCTTAAAACCCAGCACGTCAGCAGAGCCTTCATAAAATAAGATGCATAACTTGAGCTCCCCGGGGTTTAGGAGATTGTTTGGTTTGTTTGTTCATACTTTTTAAACAGATGGCATAAAATCGCAATTTCCCTTACTATAATATAAATGATAGATAATAGAAACATTGAATCATGGAACGGTTTGGGTTGGAAAGGACCTTAAAGCTCATCTAGTTCCAACCCTTTGCCATGGATAGGGACACCTTCCACTAGACCAGGTTGTAGCATATAGAAGATGCTAGAAAAACCCTGCTGTCAGATCCACCTCAATGTACCTGTCAGCACAACCTAGAACTTACATCCATAGTTGGGAAAACACATTTTTTTTCCCTTTATGCATGAATCCACCCTCACAACTGGTCAATGGATCTTCCTAGTTGCCTTTTGGGGAAGATCAGCTGCCCATCAGCTGCAGGGACCTCTCTCCCCTTGTCCTGCCTGAGCAGACATGGGGGCATGCACACTGACTCAGCGTGCTGAGATCTCCCACAAACCACCATCCAGAAGAACAGCATTTAGGAGACTATGTCCCCATATAGTTTCCTTATGAGAATAAAGTTAGAACAAAGAGGATCCCCTGCTCCCAGCTGGGATCTACTGCTCCACAGACCCAGCTCCACAAGGAGCACAGGAGAACCTAGAAAGATTTTCCCAACAGACCAACTGACAGCGGGAGTAAATCCCAAAGCACTTGTGCCATGCAAGGTCGAGTGCAACCCTGTGCAAACCCCAAGTCCTTGAAATGCCAACTGACCCACCCAACTCCAAGTTCATGGCGCTTTCAATTCCTTCACCTCCTGCTTCACTGGAGAGAGAACAGTTTGTCCTGTTCCTTATGAGAAGAGAGCCAGAGATAGGAATTTGTATCTATCTATCCATCCAAACCCAAGCATTCAAAAATTATGACTCACAATCCCCTCCCAAATCATGGGATTAAATTAACATATCATGGGACTTCAAAAGATGCCGTCTTAAAAATTATGGAATACTATACACTTTGTGTTGCTACTTTAAAATATTTACATAGTCAGAAACTGCAAAGTTCTTAACAGTTAAAAGAGACAGAAGCTCACCTAGGGAAAAAAAAAAAATCATCATCGCATATTCATAAGATTCCTGGAGGCTGGACCTTTAAAAATAGAGCAAGTGTTATAATTCATCACAGTAAATTTATGGGACTTGGCAACAATGCAGATGTCTCCAGGGACGGTGGAAGAGGGGGAGTGCTCTTGGTTAACCTCATTGTTTTAAAAGGATACAATACACTGAAAGGGCCCTACTAAGTATTTCCCAGATAAGCCCACTGATTAATGTAGAGCACTATGGAAACAGCAGCACAACGTGCTTAACACCCAGTTACTACATATTTTGATGTTTGTTAACCAAAACTAGACACATTCCTGAAAAAGACAAACTGGGAAATCAAACTGCAGTTTTTGAAAGCCTGTCCTTTCCATGCCTGTTGCCTCAAGCAGAGCAGAGGTGGGAAGCCAGGTTTAATAAAAGATAGAGGAGAACAGACCAGTTTTGAAGTGGGTGTTCATGTTTTTGGTTAAAGGCAAAGAGAATTTCATGGAGGGAAAAGTCTGTATAGTACAGTGGGGTTTCTTCTTTAATCAATTTCACAAATCAAAATAGGGTGGGTGGAGGGGAATATTGCTCCTCTTAGTATTTCTTCCTTATTTTTAAATCAGAAATATAAAAAAATCACAACTATTCCTCCCTATCACCAACACCTGCTGCTCCAGACATGATCAGTGCTACATCTCAGCCTGACCTGCATGAGTTCAGCCTGGCTTTTGCTCTTTAATCCCACAGTACTGGCTGTTGGCTATTATTACCTTGTGCCTTTGTACCAGAGCCTGCAATGTTCAGACTTCCAGTGAGGTGACAGATGCAGAAGCCTGGTGGCATCACACACAGCATGTAGCTTTGCTGCCAGTCATGGTGGGCAGCACATGATCAGCTCCATGAGAAGCCATGCAGCACAATGCTGCATTTCAGAGAGGTGTTTTCAGCTCCTGCTGTCAGAGCCTTCCCCCAGCAGGTACCATGTGCCAATAACTGGAGTTGGTGCACAGTTTATGCTTTTTCTGTGTACCAGACTCCTACTCCTGAAGAATATTTACCATCCCAAAACAAAAATACTGCCATAAGGTGTGAATAAAATCAAGTCTCTTTTGTTTAAGAGGAAATACAGTGACTGGCTGATATTTGCCAACACTGCAATAATTTTATAAACATCTACTAACAGAGCAGCTTCCATCCTATGAACTTGGGATTTTGGTGTTCAGACTCCTGTGTCTCCCAGCTCTGCTCTACACAGAGCACTGTGTCAGCCACAAAATTCATGGGTTGGTTTGATGGCCAAAGTGGGGGAAAAAATAGGTGAATGCTCTTGCTTGCAGCCTTCTCTCTTCCCATTTCAGCTTCACATTGAGAAACATATATGGTTCAGTTGGCCCGAATTTCAGTGCCTCATCCCTGTGACTCTGTTCCTTCAAGCAGTTTCTGGGAATTACTGTATGCAAGAGTAGAATTTTTACAACAGGCACCATACTCATTGTCTTTTGAAAATGTTTAAGGTAGCATAGTAGAGGGATGGGGATCACTGGAAAGATTTCTACAAAGTACAATCTAACACACTGCATTATACTTGAAAACGTATTATACTGAAATACAATAATACTAGGGTATGAGTGGCAAATAACTTTGCAGTTTGGTAGACACAGTTGGAACAAAAACAGAGCTATTTTGCTGTTTCCACTCAAATGACCCAGTTAATCTCAGTGTTAGCACCAGCTGTCAAAACATCCACTTAGCAGATTTGCATCCCTTGTTTATTCAGACAACAAGGTGCAACATCCGAGCAGTTACCAAAAGAATAGAAAATCCTACATAGAATGGGTGTAGTATTAGCTCCAGTTACTCCATCACTGTCTATCACATACTCAGTACAACGCTACACTACACTTGATTTTAGCCAAAAGGCCAAGAACATTAAATTCCACACTTGGAAACACATAAATAAAGCAAGAAAGTTTGTGTTCATATCTGAAGATACCATTGTTTTCCTGCTGGGATTAAATTGAGCCTAGTGAAGACATTGTCAATGAGAAGCCTGTGTACCACATCAGCTTTGGTATTCTTGCCAACATGGTCTTTCCAACTGGTCCCTAGTAGACACAAGCACCTCATCCACCATCCCCTTGTTCTGCTCTGACCCGGGGACTCAGTGGGATACAGGCCACTTCCACCATCCTGGAGACGGTTTTGGCTGCTGCAGTGCTTGCTTAGCACAGGTAAAGTGTTCAACTCCCCTACCTTTTCATTCACAGTGGCAGAACACATTTCCATTTTCAAGGATAAAAAGCCAGAGACAGCAGATCACATTGGCCACATGCCTTCAGCTACACTCTATACATCAGCTGGCATTAACATCTCTGCCTTACCTTCATACAGGGTATCCACATCCTCAATAGGAAGCTGCTTCTTGGCAGCTGCTCTGCGATAGACCACATGCGTCCGGCCTCCTCCCTCCTCCTCCTCCTGGGCCCCCTTCTCCAGAGGTTCAATGAAGAACTCGTCCTTGTCTGTGCGGATCATGCCAGCCTGCAGCGATAGGGCAGAGATCGACCATTTTGCATTACTGCACGTACAGCAGACGTTGTGAGTAAACAGTTGCAATATGCTTAAGCACACTTTAGTGCTCTCTAGAGAGCAATTAGGATGCAGAGAGGAAACCAGGTGAATCCTTTATTACAGCAAAACCAAGCATCATTTCCCCAGCTTGACAAGAAAGGACAAAAGGTACAACCCTGAACCAGAAAGACTTCTCCTCAAACCACAGGAGCGAAGTGCAGGTCTAAGGACCTGCCCCATTAGTAAAAAGCTACAATGTAAGTTACTATGACCTTAGCTATCCCTCAGGCCCATGGTGATCCAGTGTTTACTCTCTCTACTAAATAAAATATCAGTTCAGCACCATAAGCTGGTCCTGATGTGCAGTTCAACAGCCAAAAAACACAGCCCTTCTCTTCAGAAGCAAGACAGAAAAGCACCATATCTTCCATGCAGGCAACTGAGCTTTGTGACTATTTCCCCTTGATACAAAGGGTTCAGCTTTACAAAATACTCTTTCAAGAATTAGCCACAGCTAGGTCAGAAAAGGTATCAGTAGTGCATTGCTATGAAATAAAGACTTATTCAGACCACATCAAGTACCCTGGCATGGAAAAAAAGAGAAATCTGCCTTTCTACAAAGCACCCTGAAGGAAAGCACACCAGCAATTCCCACTGTGTTCAGGGGAAGACCTGATAAAGACTGAAAACTTTCAAAAGAAAACATCCTTTCAGCATCTTCATGCAGGTGGAACATCTCGGGCACCTGGTCCAAGGCTTTTGCCTCCTCTTGCAGTCCTGCCCCACTGCAGAAGGTCACAGAAGCCAGTAGCTGGCTTGCAGAGATGCTTGGCTTGAATTTTTTCTGCACATGTTCGCACATCTGTGTTTGAGAACTTAAAGTAACGAACTCTTCACTTGTCAACAGAAAGTCTTTCTATTCATGTGAGAGAAATAGCTCAGATTACTATTAAGAGAAGCCCCAGAACCAACCTTCAGAAGCTCCTTTATCCTGTTCTTTCCCATTCTGCACACTGGTTATCCTGGAATCAACAGACTTTCAAACTGGGCACAGAAGTGTATGCGGACACTGACACATATCATCTTGCTACCTGAGCTTTTGGGAGCCTAAATCCTCTGCTGGGTGACGCTCAAGCTTCCAGGACAACCAGTTTGACTCCTTTGAAACCAGTATCTTCACTTGAAACAAGCATTATCTAAACACTCTTATCATATCCTAGCACTAAAGTTCTCATACAACACATATTTTTTCTTCTACAAGTACCAAACTATATTCCAACTGCTATAAATACAGTATGTTCTTTGGTTCCCTCCTTGGAAAAATGTCAGGTTCATTTGTCATGTCTTAACTTATATTAGGCAAGATTTCCAGTCCCAGATTTCATATATATAATGTACACAAAAACAGATTGAAAGGGAAGGATTAAAGAAGCAAAATTACATCGAAGCAATTTAAACCGATGCCATTCTGCCTGAATAAAGGAAACTGAATTTGAAATCCTGTCCTGTTTCTTCTTACCTAATTTAGATTCCACATCAGACACAAAAAAGGTGAGACAGGCTCAGCAGCTCAAGAAAGCTAAGACAAGCAAGAAAATAAGTCTTGAACCCAGAGACAGCAACTGATCTTTTACTGTAAAAAGGGATACATGAAAAATTCAAAATTGATGTTATTCTCCTATTAATGCATAGTGTAATTGTATGTACACACACTTCCTCTGGATCTTAAATATGATATCCAGACATTTTAAAGCCTTCTTATAAAAAATATACAACTAAAGATCAAGAAGGAGAAAGCATTTGCATGCTCAGCTGCACAGGCTGCAATCCACACACCATGCATAGACCCAGGAGAAATGCACAGCTTGACTGTCAGGAAGAAAAAAATGGGATTTTGCCCATTGCAAGTGAGCTCCATGGTCGTGCACATGCTCAGATGTATTCCTGGATTTATAAACCTAGTATTAAGTAAGAAGACAATGCCAGATCTTAGTTTAAAATGCAAACCATATTCAGGATCCTGGGGAAGACACTGCTGTACATTGTATGCAGCAGGGAGCAAGTGATGGGAGTTTGGAGGAATCTAGATCTCCTCCTCAGGTTTACAGATAAGCAACTTGTACAACCAGCACTTGAACTGATTAGACAGAAGAGCAACTTTTATGGGTGAACTTTAGCTTCCAGGGCATGGTGGCCTTTTGGAAAAGCAAACATCTGGGTCAGAATGAAGACCCCTTGCTGAGATCATGAAGATGACAGCCTAGGACAGGCTGTAAGACTAAATAGAGATGGTTGAATGCTGGTTCCCAAGACACAAAACCAGTGGTCAAACTCTGATGTTCCCTGCAGATACTGTGCCTGGTGCTGGCGCTTTTTCATGCAGGGGGATTCATGTGGCACTGAATACTGCTAAATAGCAGGCCGTCTATCAGGTGTTCCTACTTCACACACTGCTTCTGGGATAGACACAACATCTTGCTGCACATTCCCATGGCAGTATGCTCCTTAATTCCATTGGAGTGTAGAAAGGAAGGGATTTAACCTTCAAACATGATTGAATATTTCTTTTCTCATTCTAATCTTGTACTACACTGGAATTTCTCTTTTACCTTAGTCCTGAGAAACACATCAGTTATTTTTGGAAACAATTATTAAGAAAGAGTTCATTTGTGTTTGAACTGTAAAAGATTTATATATTTTTAGATATTGTATATCCTACATAGTCTTTGATTTAGCCAACAATATTCTTATGAAATAAGAAAAAATGGCTGTTTAAGACTTTAAGAAGAAAATTACTTCAATGGCAAGACAGAGTTCCTAGATCAATCCATGGTTCAAGCCATCTACCTAATAATATATGCACAGTTATAAATGATTCATTAAGAAATATGTGGGGCTCCTCAATGTCTCCACCACACATTTCCTTGCTGCTTTCAGCAAGACATTTAACCTCTTTACTTCCATTTCTCCACCTCTGAGCCAGCAGAACAACAGTCTTGCAGGATAATTACAAGGACTGATTTGTTAGCTTTTTGCCAAGAGCTTGGAACATGAAAAGCTCAAGATGAATTTCCTAATGCATTTGTCCTAATACCACTCAGAACAGCCTCAAAAAAGCCACTGAGAAGCTCACTATGAAGGTGGTGACAAATAAGCACAGGTCACCCAAGGAAATTGTGGAAGTGTTCAGGGCCAGACTGGATGGGGGTTGGAACAACCTGGCCTAGGGGAAGGTGTCCCTGCCCATGGCAGGGGGTTGGAATCAGATGAGCTTTAAGATACCTACCAACCCAAACCAGTCCAGGATTCTATGATTTCAGAAAGCTCTTGGGCCATTTTCTGGCCATTCACTCCAGGGGATGTGAAAGCAGAATTAAGCCCTTCTATTACCAGTTTCCCAAGTTCTGAACAGAACAACTGTAGTTTCATAAACTAAGAGCTTAAAAGCAGCCATACATCAACAGCATTTTTCTGTCCTATACTGCTCGTTACCCATCTGGAACTGCTGTACTTGCAGGAGTTTGGGATTAGCAGTGCTCCCGCTGCACTACACCCTGCAGCCACACATGGGCTGTGTGATGCAGAACTGAGTGTGGGATGGGGCATGTCCATGGAAAGCAATCCCAGTTCTGGAAAAAAAATGCTGAGTTGTTACCTCTTCCCCTCCTCTTCTGGGACTTTTAACTTGAAACTAAAGCAAATATGGGAATATTGCTAAATAATGATGGCAGCAGCGACTGTGTCTTGTGACTAATAAAAATATAAATTAATTGAAAAATTGTTTGCCTTTGGAATGCACCAAACTGCAGCAAAGACCCTGTAATATCCCACTATTTCCCTAAATGGGACATCCCCAGGCGTTGGTTCCAAGGGCTTTTAGATCCCAGCTGCAAATTACTCAAGTCAAGCACTGCTTAGCACTCATTAATATGCATTAAAGACTCGAGCAGAAGACACTTAATCAAAAGGAAACTGCAGTCTTGAGAATCAAAACCACTGCTAAGGTTAGCAAGGCTGTTATTTAGTAATAAAAGCAACACAGGAAAAAACTCACAAGGAAGGCAGGGAATGACTGTCCTGTCTAATTAAGACAAGAATTACATTGATAAGCCACAAATGAGTCCATTGCAATACACAGGGCTGAGGTTTAAAGGTCCAGTAATCTCTCTTGGGGATACGGGGGCTCCCTGAAGACCACAGGTCTACATATACTGGCAATGGCATGGCCACATGGGCTTTCAGCCCAAGGTAATTCCGCTAGTCATATCCACCAGGATGGAGAGCTCCTCTCCAGTGCAGAGCCCAGTGAAGAGCAGTCTCTTCTCCAGTCTTTTCAACATCCTCAACCCTTCCTACACTTCTAAAGACATTCTTTAGAAGTCTAATTTGACAGGAAACCTGCCTGGCATATTTAGATCTACAGAAAACTCCAGGGTTTAGAGTATTAGCTCCTGTGGCTAATTAAATGTCTCACTGGCTCTGCAGTTGGTGAGCGACTTAATTGTCTCCTCATTCCCATTCACATCACAGCTCCCTGTTCTAGGCTGTAATGAAGTAACCCATCTAGCTGCTGCTTCAGGACTCCAGAGCCTCAGCCCATTCTGTAACCACAAGTTTAATTAACGTTCATTTTCTTCCTCATTAGTACAGCTTTACAAAGTTTCTCATTGCCATATAAAGGCAGATTTACTCCCCAAGCTCCAAGCACATGATATGGACAGGAAGCTAAAATTAAATGTGAACAAACCTGAAATTAATATAAAAAAAAATCCACATGTCTGCTTAATGAAATTAGTAACCTACAAAACCAGAGTGTTTCAGAAACTCTATTTCTATAGAGAGAGCTCTGTTTTTCTGAGTATTTGATACTGAAAAAAGCAACCAGCCACACGACATACCTGCGCATAAACAAATCCTAAACACAGTCCTGAATTTCAGGTGATTTTCTTGAGATCAGAGGGGAGTTCAAACTATCTGATTCTTAACTTCAGTGCCTGGGTTAGGAGCCTACACTCCCTGCAATGTCAGTGAAGTCTCCAAAGGGGAACTTGCAATATGGGATCCTCCCAACAGTCAGTTCACAGAGAAGCACAGAGGGGACATTTACATTTCACTGTATAGATGCCAATGAATACTCTGTAGATGACTTGAAAGAGAAAATATTTATATTTGCAGGACAGCTTATTGGACAAGGTCTTATTCTATTTTTGTATCAATATGCCTCTACCCTAAATACACAACTGCTATTACGTTTGACCAAAACTGGCACTAGCATAACAGAGAAGCTGAAAGCAAATTCCATGTTATTTTTATTTATGATTCTTTCCTAGGTCCTAGAACCACAGGAACATGCTTTTCCCAAACAACAACAGATGTGTCCTCCCAGCACTAAAGTCAAGTACGGAAATACTGTTAGTTCAATTACATTAGAATGGGTGTAATGCACCAGGAGTTCTGATGGCTGGAGTAAGAACACCTGGGAAGTCTGCAGCAGAGCTAAGGACATAACAAAGACCTTCCAAACTCATCCCTGCCCATACAGGATCTCTCAGCATTTCCGGTTCTACAATTCATTCCCAATCACACAGCACATTTCTTCAGGAACAAACACATTTTATTTCCATTCAGCTTCATTCACATAGCTAACAATGCAAAAAGAAAGCTTCTTATGTCAAATTTGCATTTGATTCTTTGAGAACATACCTCAGACTACTGAAGCGTTGCAGAGGGAGAATTGTGCAGTGCTGCAAATTCATCTGTCTTTACACTGAATGGAGGTATTGAAGGAATTGTAGCAAACATTTGAAACATGCTGCCACTTACTGTGCTCTATGCTGCTGCCCTACAGCTACACTGATTTATTCAGTCCCACATAGCATGGGGAAGGGGAGAAAGAGAAAGTTTTTAGCTGAGCATATAGACTTTAATTACCATTAATCTAAAGGAGTATTTTCCAGCTTTTCTTCAAGTCAGTTTGCAATTAAGCTGATTTATTTTCACATAGCCTCAAAGAGATATGAAGGGAAATAATTATCCACAAAGACAGGAATCGGTCTGGTAATAAGACAGACCGACAGAGGGGCAGAGCCTGCCGAGTAGCCTTATGAAAGCTGTGTGTAACTTAGGGCACCTATTTCTCCTCTGCGGAATGGGGGTAAGGTCACATTTTTAATGTGCTTTTGAGATCCACTAATGAAAAGCAGCATCCGAGAGCTGTTGGTATGATGAGTGCTTTCCTGATGGGCTGCTTCTGCACAGTCCTTGTAGCTCAAGGGAGGATGGGTATCCATCCATCCACCCATTCATGCATCTGTATGCTTCCTCTGCTACCAAAAATAAAGTTTTGTCCCTGGAGCCCAGCTTAGTCACTACACAATTGCAGGTGTGATTAACAACAGCAGCGGGACAAATCTGCAGCCAGTATAACCTGAAGCTAAAAGAACTGCCTTAGTTTATAGCAGATGCGAATCTGGACCCGAATCTTGTAGGGTATAGCTCATTTTAGAAACTCAAAAGGTTTTTCTGTGGTTTTTAAAGACACAATAGTCAGACAGACTGTGTCTCATTCTCACTGAACCATCGAGAAAACAGACACAAAGTGCTTTCACAAAGCAATGCCAGCAGATTTCAAGACAAGCGTCCTGGCCGCAGCACCTGGGCTTTTACCAGTGGACAATGCTAAAAACATTGCTTCCAACTTCTCTGCCTTCAAAGGAAATCCCCGAAGTCTCACCTTTATCACTCAGTGTCTGCCTGGGGCCAGGAGCGGTGCAGGAGTTCAGGACCATGATCAATATCCTGTGCATCCCAGCAGCCACTCACTTCTGAATCCAGGTAGATCACAAGAGGTATATCTCATTTTTAAAGGTTTAGGTAATACACAAAAGCATGGCTTTCTGCAAAATGAGTATCTGCAGCAAATACAAAGTACAGCCTGCAAAAAGTATAATGGAGACTCTGGAGCAGGCAAATTCAGAGTGTGATACTGGTTGGCTTCCACCTTTCAGATGCCTCCACCACCACCATAAGGAACTCTGTCTTCAGAGTTCAGCTGCAGCAGCTATTAGAATTCTGCAGCTCTTTAAACAGTTCTTTTAGCTAAAATAATGCTTAAGCAAGAACATTTTGAAAAGTCTCCAGGCTTGATGTCCACAGGTATGTCTAATTCCAAGTGGGAAAGAGGTGAGTTATTAAATAGCTGTTAAGAATGAAAATGATAAATGTGGCAGATCTTGCAGACTCAGGGGATTGTAAACTTGATTGCTGTTGTTGCAAGCAGGGAATAGCAATTGCTGTTCCCTGCAACAGAGTTTCTCAAGTTTAATCTTTCAGGGAGGAAAAGCATGAATATCAAGTCCTTGAATTTGCTAACAGCAAGATCCAAAAGCATTAACTTTCCCAATTTTAACAGAACGAACCATTTGAAGTAAAGCAGTTCTGAGGTCCCTCTGACAAAATGCATAGTTGAGTCCTACCCTCAGCAATAAAATTGAATTGACATTCTTCAAGAAAACAAAACCAGTCTGACTGGAAAGCTCTTCAGCTCAAACTCACAAAACGGGAGAGTTGCTACACAAATTTTTTCACAAAAATATATTTGCGTAAGGCACAAACCACCACCCATTGAAGTCAACGGGTGTCACATTCATAAATCTCAAGGTCAGGATTCATAAATGGAATCATAAATACTAAAGCAGTTTAGTCTGACCTTCTACATAACACAGGCCAAAGACTCTCCCCAAAACATTGCTGCAATGATTCCCAAAACCAGTCTTCATCCTGAATTTAGCAGAGCTGGATCAGATCTATTAATGGGTAGGAACAGAGTCTAAGTCTCTGCTATGGTAAATAATATAAAAGGATCCAGACTACAAACTGGAGAAAAAGTTCTATACATTACATTAATCTGAGTTTAAACTTAACATTTAAAGTCATTTAAAATTATGTTACAGAAATCCTGAATCTTCCCTTTGGAACATATCGCTGCAGCAACATTTCATGTTCCAAAGAGGTACATGAGCTGCAGAGTGCAGGTTGCAGGACAGCAGGAGTCAGCTCTGGCCTGGGCCATTCCCATCTCTCCCTCTGTGCTCTACCATCCCTTCTCACACAGCAGCCCCAGTGTTCATGTAGCTACACAGTGAACAGGCTCAGTATGCTCGCCCTAAAGTCACCACCCCAGAAAGACGTGCACCTTGTCAGAACCAGGTCCTCCTGGTCTGCAGTTTCTGATATCAGTGACAGTGAGACCCCCAGAAGGTAAAAATTCCCACCTGGAATAGAGCATCTCACACCTACTTCACATGGTTTCATGCAACAGCTCTAAATCCAGCCACATGTCCAGAGGTGACCAACGCTTTTATGCATGACAGGGAAATGAGGCAGGGTTCTTCCCTGCTAAATGCAAGTTTGACTTCAACTGGATGCCTATAAGGGTGAAGGGAAACCAAAATACCAAACTTGCTACAGCTGGAGCTTGTTTTCCTTACCATGTCCTATAGCCAGGCTTATTTTAACCTTCCCTCTCTTGCCCTGAATTGAAGGAATGAACCTGAAAAGCAGTTATCCAAATGAGAGCATGAAAAACTAATGAGAGATGAGCTTTCCATTTTTTACTGCACTCCAATCCAGGCTCCCAGTACAAGATGTCAACAAAGTGCAAGATTCAGTACAGAAACTAAAATAATTAATCCCTGGAGGAACAAGCTTATTAAGAGGGATTAAATCAAAGAATTAATGTGCACTATTTGTCTACATGACAAAGAGGAAGGGAGGCATATGATAACTCTCCAAGATTTGAAAGCGCAGAGAGAACGTGAATTGTTGATGAGAAAAGCTTAGACATACCAGGAAACAAACAAAAAAGAAACTCTGGTAGAAATTTTAGCCTGTGGTGCTATAGGCAGTCTTGTGCAGCTTAAAAGTCCTTACATTAACATCCCTTATTCATTACATTCCACTAGGACATACAGTTCAAGGAAAAAACTTTAGACATCACCCAATAACAAATGCATTTCAGCATTCTTTGCAGAGGAAGAAATGACATCAGCTGAGCCCAAACCTGGATCAGGGAACTCAGCTGTAGCCGGTGAACCATGTCCTTGGAAAAGCAATATCAAACCTGACCTAGGCCTCTTCTATGAGCCCCCTGCTTGAGCAAAGGGAACCCAGCCTGTCTCAGGGCTTCACTTTGCCCTGACTCAGCCAGCAAGGCAAAGGGGAATTTCATGGCAGTGGGAGCTTGGCTGTAGCTGGAAAGAAGTTGGAGGCTTTTTGTTGCTACCTTAACAGGCCAGCCACAGAAACAGAAGCCAGACAGACCATCCAGAGGCACCTGAAGCAACCTCCTCATTGCTGCAGGTGAAATAAAGTGCACTCTCACAAAAATGAATACTATTTCTCCAGGGCAACATATATGCATTTCTATGGCAATCTGACTGCTAAAGCAGATATTGTGTATCTCACACCTAGAGGTCTACAGGTCTCTTAAGAAGCACTGGGGACGAGCTGGTCCTTGTGGCCATTGTGGGCATGGGGACAGAGGTACTAGATGTCAAGTTGCAAGTTGGGTTTCATTATGACAGTGCTGAAGAAATGAGGTGTGGATCCAGTGGATATGGAAACAGGACTGTGGTATGGGGGAAAACTATGGAGTGGATAAAGACAGTACAATAGAGATCAGTTTCTGCCACATCATCACTGTACTGAATATTGGAAGGGACTTTAAATACTGGAAAATACTTTAAATTAAAGGAAGGATGGTACAGAAGGCCAAGTTTGATGTATACTGATAAGAAAATATCAGACACTTGGTGAAAGAAGACAGTCTGGGGACATTTAACAGCAGGAGAGAAAGCACGCAGGAACAAACCAGCCTGCCAGCAGAAAACAGAGCCTAGAATTAACTCAGATTAACCATTTAACTATGTCAAAGAAGATTCCAGAATCCCTTTAGATGAAATTTCTAGGTGTATATAGGAAAAGATAGGCACAAGGTGATATACTGTCAACTGCTTAACCAAGACATCAACAGCAGCTGAGACACACTGGGTGAGAACAGAAGTGCAGAAAGCACATAGTAATGGAAGGTGTGTACAGCCTCCGTGGAGACAGAGCAAATATAATTTGAGGAGTGGCTGAGGATGGATTTTTAGGTATCATTAGTGATTGCTTCACAAAGCTCTTGAGACCCAGCCCTGCAAAGGGAATGCAGCCCTCAACTGCCTGAGCAGCGTAGTTAACTGTTGCCATTGAAGAATACCCATTAACACTGACCACATCATGCTCATGTTTGATGTCCTAACAAGAGCAACAAAACCTGTAATACTTCTGCAGTGTTCACTTCCAGAAAGGATGACTATAGAAGAATAAAGAATTTGCAAGAGAAGAATGAAATATACACCTAAAAAAGAACCTCATTGCAGGTAGCGTTCAAGACAGTGCATTGAAGTCCCAGAGCAAACATCCATCAAACAAGTTCAGACAGAGTAAATGAAAGTCAGCATTGCTGAACAGCAAGACAAGGAAGCAGGGAAGCATACAGGCATCCTACCAAAGGAAAACTGAAAGGGCCATAAACTGGCAGATTAAAGATAAAATCACAATAAGGCATGCCAAAAGAGAATCTGAGGAATAACTTTCAGAAAGCATAAAAACTAATTATAAAACCCTTCTGAAATATATCATGACCTGAAAACTCATCAGGGTATCGTAAGGCCAACAGATTATGCAGGTTTAAAGGAGAACTCAGAGACAGCACTGTAACAGCAAAATTAAATGAGATTCTTCAAACTATGCCCACCTCAGAGAACCTGGAGGAGGTCCCTGTAGAAGAGCTCTTCCCATCTAAAGTTGAACTGAATGGTCTGCATCAGACTGAAAAATCAGAAGAGGAGGTCATAGCATAAAATCTACAATAAAGAGGTTACAGGACTTCATCCTGACAAAACTAAGACATGAAACTATCTAGCTACTGCATGTGTCATGGTTTGCTCAAAACTGCTTCGGAACCAAAGGACTGATTGCAAATGAAAAGGCAGAGCAAGGTTCTAAAAGGAACTCCCCAAGCACCCTTGGGTACAAAAACCAATAAGCCAGACAGACAATGGGGAGATAGCTTCATACGATACACATTTCAATTTTGGAACCCCTTGTCATAGGAAAGGGCCTACTAAGAAAACAGGAGGCCACTAATTCTACGACACCAGACAATCACTCACTACTGGCCGGTTTTGAAGACATGATAAGGGCTTACATGGACTTACATGGACAATATGGCTCATGTGATTGTCTTTCCCTCATCTTGATCACCTCCAGTTTCTTATGGTTTTTTTTCTGTTTGTGCTTTCCCTGATTTTTTTCCCCTTTGCTCCCTCTGAGGCTGCAACTACAAATAAAACAATTTAATATTGCCTGAATTGAAGAACAAGAATGTTTCCTCTGTCTATTCCTTAGACTATGGCTCCAGTTACCATAAACTTTTCACCAATCTCCAAGCACTACAATAGAACTTAAAATACTCGCATTCTTAAAGAATACAACCACAGTTAGATAATAACTGTAGAAACATAAAAAGTTAGCAGGTGTAGACTGTTGATAATATTTTATTCTGGAAAACAAAAAAAGCATCTCTACTCTTGGGCAAAAGTTAAAATAAAAGTCCCTGTTTTCTCACAAAAATAGAAATGAAGCTCCAACCTTTTTGCAGCAACTAGATAGAAGTTGAACGCAACATACACTGAGTCAAATGGAGCCTGTATAGAGGATGCACTACCTGAAAATAAGAGAGCATGGGAAATAAATGCAAAGAAAGAAACATAAATCAGCCTGTAAATCCTTCAGAACTACTAGAAATCAAATTACATACCATATGTCAGTGGGCTAGTATATTCACACCAGTAGAGCTGGGTTAGTGCCACCACACATTCTGGTAAGTTTACAAGTAGCATGTGTTTATTTGGACAATACTATTACCACAAAAGATATTAAGGAATTTCTTCAGGAGGTGGTTTCCATACTTTACATGTCTTCTATAAAACCACAAGGCTTTCTTATTTAAAGTTGCCTGTAAATCTTATGAGATGGAACTAAACAGACATTATAAACTTATACTACTAGGCAGAGGGAGAAAAAAAAAAAGAAACAAAAACATTTGTAGCACTTGAGCCAGCAACAACACTTACAAACTTCTGAAAGTCAACTGTTCAAATACAGTTACCAGAACTACAAGCCAGGAATCTGGACCAGAGGAAATACTGTAGTGAGAAACACAGTTATCTCCCCTTACAAATAGACAAAAAATGTTAGTTTTCAAAAGGAATTATCAGATAATGTGTGTGAACTCCACCACCCAAAACAAGGTCAGGTATTGCAATGATGTCTCATAACCCTGCCTAGAGGAGAAACAAATACCCATCACAGGGCAAAACTCGTCTACTCTGTGCCTTTGAGGGCATCTGAGATGAGGATGCCCATCGGTGACATGGTAGGGCCTGACAGTGAAACCTCCCTCATCTGGAAAATAGAGTTTCCAATCAACTCATGTGCATCCCAGACCAGATGGGTGAACACATTGGTGGCAGGACATTGCCATGTGACTGCTGAGACACTGAGCTTCACAATGAACTTCCAACATCTCTGAAAAAGTACAAAGGAAGTCAACAAAGTCCTCACTTTTCCATTTTAAATTTGCTGCTAACTACATGATTGAGATAGCACAATTCAGGAATATTAGGAAATGAACACACAGGGAACTAACACTGACAGAAAACTAAAATGCAGAAGCATTAAACCAGCCTACACGTTTTACAACGTCCTTAATCAGCTGCATGAGGAATGGACGACTACTGCAACCAGTTCAGTGAAGGTTTCCTCTCACTGCACAGCCAAAGTCAGCCAGCACCAAAATAAATACATAAATAAAAGGATATTTCAATATGGGATAAAAAAAGACAAGACAGATGGCATTATTATTTTGTTACACAAGTCAGTGGCAAAGCTGCATTGAAAACACTGGATTCAGGATGCAAATGCAACCAAAGGGAAACACTTCCAAAGCAGTTGAATAGGAATGACTAGGACCTCAAAACCACTCTCATTTTAGCAGGGAGACTGAAAACATTAAATATTTGGTTTAATATGAATGAGAAAGAGGAAAGCAATTAATGGTGCAATAAGGAATACCTGAAAGTCATCATTCCACAGTAAAGACAAAGAGAGGAACAATTAGATTAAAACAAGACTTCTCCTGCCTCCCTCTGCCTAAAACAAGTCACAGAGTAACTCCACAGCTTTCAACCTCCAGCTAACACCTTATAACAAATTAAAGACCTTTAATGCAAACAGTGAGGAGCCACAGAAGCTCCAGGGTGCCCCAGAAAGAGCAGAAGTAGATCTGGACTTCTTGGTCCTGGACTCCTGCCAGACCAAAAGACTTTATTAAATGAAAACGCCCAGAGGATCCTAAAGAGGAAAATCTCTTTTAGTTTATTTGTTTAAGTAGTGATATTAGTTCATATTTACAGGTTGAGTTTGTACTGGTAGCTTTTTGTTTTTACAAGTCTATGTTCCAGGTGACCCTGGCTTCACAGTACTTACACCTACTGTGACAGTTTTACAACCTGTTGTAGCTGCCCTACGCAAAACAGCCAAAGCCATGCTGTTCTTTTGGTAACACCATCAGGTTTTATTGCTCTCCTTCAACAGGTTTCAGATTCTATTTAGGTACCTCATCTCTATGGTAACTGCCAACCCTACGGAGCCTCACAGCACCGTGAGGGAAGAAAACAATCCTCCGATCCTCACTGGGGAAATGGGATGCAGGAAAATGATGACTTGCCCAAGGACCTGCAGGAACTCTGTGGCAGAAATGGGAAACCAGATGTCCTGAAGGCCAAGGCTAGAGCATGAACCACAAGATACTCTTTGCTCTCCTACCAGCAAAACCTCACGCTCCAGCATCAGAGTCACTTCTATCCATACCACAGTTCTCAGTTTACATGCAGAAGCTTTAAGGGATAAGTCATTACTTTCTCTGTGCCTTCACTACTCTCCTGAAAGAGTTGGTCAATGTACAGCCCTCTCTTCTAGCTGTTTACTACCAGCAGGGCGGCCAGCCCAGGGCCCGTGGCTGCAGCACATTTTGGAGCTTAACACAATTAGACTTTCATGGGATTCATCTGAACTCTGGGGAAGCAGGAATTTCGCAAAGCTATAAAGGTCGCTTTAAAAAGCTTTCCAGATTTTATCATTTTTCACACAGTCTGCAGTTCTCCTTCTGGCTTTTGAAAAACGGCACACAGCTGTGCTTTGGATCAGGGCTGTGACTTTTGGCAGCAGGCAGTGGAGGCCTGATGTGAGGCTGGGGCAGGCAGCATCACCCCGAGCTGCCCTGCATCTCTTGTCACTGAGGAGGGACCACCGGTCCCCCTCACCGCAGTGCTGCAGGCTCCTGCTGCACCACAGCACTTCTGAACTACTAAACACCAACCTGGATCTGCTCTCCTGAATAGGAACAATGTGAAAAATGAACACACGCATGAAAGGCAATGGGGAAGAGACAGGAGAAAAATCTAACAAATGTTGGATTTCCCCCCATTTCTGGGCAGGTTTTCTTTCTTGTATTTTCTACTTGAAGTTTTTGTTTTGTTACTTTCAGTCTGTTTTGGTGTTATCCAGGCTCCTACCAATTCTCAGCATCTTACTTTCACATCCATCTTCTCTCCAGATTTTGAACATATTTTCTGCCTTTTCCAAAGAGCTTACAGGGTTTCGTGTAGTTGCAGAACAGATGGCACAACACTTAGATTTGCTTTAGTAAATGGACAAATGTGATTGCTTTGTCCTTCTCCCTTCGCATCTGTGCTTAGTGGAGGTCTGCCTCTGTGAGCAGGCAGCCAAGGACAGTGATGCTGCAGCCATCAGATTGCAGTGGGGCAGGACCAGGCACTTGCCGAATCTCCTGGAGCCAAACCAGCTCTTGAGCAGCATGGGTGGGCACAGACACAGCATCTCCTAGCCAGCAGCACAAGGACCAAATGCAAATGGTCACCTTCCCCCAGGACCTGCAGGACTAACAAACCTTTGGAAAACATTAAAGCACAAGGGGAGGTAGGGAAAACGAGCACAAAAGAACACAATACGCTGACTCCCTTAGAAGAGCCTGAGGACAAGCACTGTCATTTTTAGCCATATTTCAACTTCTGAACCAGCCTTCCATCAGTCAGAATTACAGTATGTGGAAGGAACCTGTTTCGTCTTGGAAAGCCAGAGGCCATTTACTCTCATGACAGCAGACTGTGAACAGACCCAGCTTCCTGCAGAGAACATGGGGCAGTGGGAATTAACCCCTGTCCTGCCAAGCACTCCCCTGTGGTGGCACACACACAGAGCAAGTCATCCCTGAAGGTTTTAACTGGTGATGGATGAAACAGTCTTTAAAAATGCTTATACAGAGGTCTCCACTCATCCTTCAAGTAGGCTCTCATATACTCATGAAGCACAGGACCCACAACAGCATCTCCAGGGGTTTCCCTCGCTTAGTGGTTCAGGTTTCTTCTGAGCATAAGTGCCTCATAAGCAAGAAGATGATGATGAATTCGTACTTCAAAATGATCACATCAGCAGCCAGGAATGCGTTTGAAAGAGGTCTAGGTCTAAGCTATGAGAGCCTTTCACGTTACCCCTGCTTTGGGAAGTACTTCAGCCCACTCCGATTCACTAAGGAATTTTCAGATACCCATTTTTGTTTTCCCTTTGGGGTAATACCCATTTAGAAATACAGTAAATCACGACAAGAAGGAGATGTAATTTTTCAACTCATGGGGATAATCCCCAGGAAGGAAGAGAGGAAACACAAGGAAGGTGAATTAGCTTTGGGAAGAAATTTTAAAACTACCTGTGTGCTCCCAGAGCTCAGACTCCTCCTGGTTTTACACTGGGCTTGCAATCCTTAATGTGCTACATTTGGGATGTCTTCACTTTATCAGCCACCACTAATACAGACACAATTTTAAATGCACTAATGCATCCTTAGTTATAAACACATCAGTATGTGCAGGGGAACCAAGTGATTTTAGCATGAACCAAGTTGTGCACCCACTCACTAATTTCTGCATTCACAAGTATATTGTCTTTGTAAAACTGATCACTGCAGGTAATGACACTTAACCACAGCCTGAGAGCAACAACCTTTGGTAGCTACTTCCTACAGGAGCTAAAGAAGAGGAAGAGGAGAGTTGTGAAGGTCAACACTTCATTTTTTAAGGATTTTCTTACAGAGTTTCCACTGAATTTTAATGGTCTATTGCAGGAAAAGAAAAAGTCATTTTAGCTCAATCTCACAGGAATTGAAAACTACTTTTTTTCATGGCTTGCAGAGATTTTTAAAAATTAGCATGAATCTTGATACTTAATTGCATTTTTAAAATAAGAATAACTTCAGCTTTCTTGCAGGCAGCTCCTGAAGTGAATCACATGATTATGCAAAGCACAACCACTGTTTTGGTGCCAAAAATACAGCTCAGCAGAGAGATGTATAAATACAGGCCAAACCTTGGAAAATAAGGGTTACAGATGCAGATAACAGAACTCTCCTTTCAGCAGCTATTCAAATTTCCTTCCTTTTAAACTTCCTTGGAAAGGAATCAATTAAGAAACAAACATTTCTGCAGCTTCTACACCATCCTTTTTTATTGCTTCTGTCTCATGGGGGAAATTAAATCACACCTTAAAAATTCTCCTTAATGTTTCCTTTCAGAATGCAAAGTCACTCACTATGGCCAGAGCTGTTGATGCTCAGCTCTGTACCCCTACAGTCACGGTCCTATAAAATGCAAAGCCTTAAGAACTACAAATCCAGGCAGCAGCAGCTGGTCTTTGGAACTCTGTTCTCCAAGACCTGCTTGTGGCTCTGCAGCAATGAAGATACTTGGCATAGGTGAAAGATGTGCACAGACAGAGGGTTTTCCCATCTTACAAGTGATTCATAGGGGAAAAATTGCTGAAAGATCCATTTACTTTCAAATTCCTTTTTGCTCTCTGCCAAGGCAAACTTGGGCATTTGTACATTTCGGTTCAGAGCTTGTAGAAATTTTATAGAGGGCTAAAATTAACATGCAGGTACTCTTAACTTGTTCAAAAAGAGCTTAAATATAACTAAATATTTGGATGCATAAAAAAGTAAGCAAACTTGCTTTTCAAACGGGATCTATCTTTCCTCGGTGAAGCACACATGCAGATTGCTGGCATAGGGATGCTGGGGAGGGACTCTTCATTAGGGAGAGTAGTGACAGGCCAAGGGGTAATGGGCGCAAACTTAAACAGGAGAGGTTTAGATTGGATATAAGGAAGAAATTCTTTCCTGTTAGGGTGGTGAGGCACTGGAATGGTTTGCCCAAGGAGGTTGTGAGTGCTCCAGCCCTGGCAGTATTCAAGGCCAGGTTGGATGAAGCCTTGGGTGACNAAGGAAGAAATCCTGTTAGGGTGGTGAGGCACTGGAATGGTTTGCCCAAGGAGGTTGTGAGTGCTCCAGCCCTGGCAGTATTCAAGGCCAGGTTGGATGAAGCCTTGGGTGACATGGTTTAGTGTGGGGTGTCCCTGCTTATGGCAGGGGTGTTGGAAGTGGATGTTCTTAAGGTCCTTTCCAACCCTAACTATTCTATGATTCTATGTGCATGTAATTCTAAAACAACAGCCAGGGGATGAAATTAGGAGGCCCCTGTGGATTTAATGGAAAAAAAATATCATCAAATTAGAACATCAGTACCACAGAGCAGCTTTGCAGTGTAAATACATACACAGATCAGCACAGACCATGTGGTCACACTGTCTAATGTGCCTGCAATGCTTTTTTAAAGCATTTGATTCGTATGGAAAACATGTGGATAGAGAAGCCTAGAAAGAGACTCCTCCATCTGCCACCTTTTCCTCCAGTAACTCCTGTCTCACCCATTAGTCCTGCTGAACCTGCAGCTCTTCCTGGCAAGGAAGGGATTAACTGTACTCTTGCTGGAAATGGCTAAACCAGAATAGCCAACATTCTTACTATCAAGACACACAGCTGTAGCAAAGGCTGGGGACATTGTGCTTAGAAAAGTACGTCCCTTCAGGCAGTACACACCTATGGGTATTCACTCACATTCTACTGCTACACAGAAAAAGATGAGTGACATCACTGCTGAGTTTTTTCCATTTGTTTTCCCCTAATCTGTTTTGCATCTTTTTGGTTGAGCAATACAGATAACAGTTATGGCAATACAGATAAGAGTTATGTCCTTTTGGGAGATCTAATGCTCATTAATAATACACACATTAACAATGGAATTTGTTCTTCCTCTTTCCTTTGACCCAAGTGTAAGGAGCTGTACACTGAAAAAATATATAGCTATTCATATTTTTGCATTTCAGACAGCCCAATTCGCCTCCCTTACACACCCCACGTCAAATCAAAACAGGTCATGTTCTTCTCATCTATTATTAACAAAAAATTTTCTGTACAGATTTGACTATATGTTTACTCTGTAAAAACTACACATTGCAAGTTACAGTGAAGAGCAATACTGGACACCTACATAAACAGAGCAAAAAACAGGGAGAACTTTGCAAAGCAAATGAGCAAATGCTAAATAGAGCCTATTATATTGCTCTCTGTTGCAGTGGAAAAGGAGAATAAATATTGAACATGCAGTATTATTATTTATTTTCACTGCACTAGCTCAGAGGTAAAGAGTTGGGCATCGCAGGAATATACAACCCACAAACTGCTTATGATCAGACCAGAGCCCTGCACACTAGAACTAGATACAAAAACCAAACCAGGATTGGGGTAAACATCAGGTAATCAGAAAGAATTTTGATCTGCCAACATAGAGCATCTGGAGAACTTGAGCTTGTGTAAGTGAAGCGTGGTTACTCAGCTGCATGTGGCAGGGCCTGCACTGCCCAGTGATACGGGGCTAAACAGCTCAGGCACCTGCCTCCTGCAATCTGCATAGAGAATCCATCACAGAGGCATTTATATTGGACAAGACCTTTAAGATTATCGAGTTCAACCTTAATATGCACGATCAGGGCACAAAGCCCCAGAGGCTGACTCCATATGGGAGGCACATGTCAGGCTGAAGGCACAACCATGCAAGAAATGACAAAAAACAACACAGGTTACAACCAGGTTTCAATTCAAATGTGACAGGTATCAATTGACACCAGGTATCAATGCAAATGTGACAAATAATCCCCATGGGCAGTGCTATTTCAAGAAGTGTCTACCTGCCAGGGCAGCAGCCGAGTACGGAAGCATGGGCTGCCAGTCTGTGCTGTCCTGAAGTTGCACTTTCAGTGCTCATCCACCAACATAAAATAGAGCGGAGGTGAATAACACACATTTCTTGAAGTTCTAATAAAATGTAACTGTATTAATAATGACAACTTGATCACTGAGGCAGACTAGAAGGAGAGACAATAAACCAGGGTGTTTCTGAAGGTCAGCAACACTTTCCCAGTCCCAAAGCTCAGCACAGTGTAACCAACAGTATGCAGCCAGAGTGACTGCAGCCAGCAAACCTGCAGCACACATCACCCTGTCACATAAGCAGCAGTGTATGTGTCTAATGACTTTAATACTGTATATTGCAATCTGGTGCATAAATAAAGCCTTTTATAGTGGGCAAAAGAAAGACTGGAGCAGTTTCTACAGATCAGTGTGCTTGGGAGGAGAAGTATTAGATGAGCTTGAAGCTTTGAAAAAGTGCAAAGATACATGGTTGTCATTAGCTGATGAGGTTTGTTATGGAAAAGGTATTTGGAGGTAACTAATTCATGCTACTGTGTGACTGAGTCAATGTTGTTCAAAACAAACAAAACCCACACAAACAACGCACAAAGCCACAAGTTATTTACATGAAACTTCACAGTCTCTGGACCTGACATGGACTTGTTCTCACCTGTTATTAGGAACAGAGAAACAGACAAAAAAGTCACCATTCCCCCTCATTCACTCTGCAAACTTAAGCCTGAAAAAGTCCACACTAGAGTTTGGTGATGTGGCCATGATGGAAACAGCCTTCTATATTGATTACTACGAAGATCAGAAGTTAAGCTTCAGAGTAGGCAGAAGACAGGAATAAATTTGGCAGCCTATTTTTGTTAATTAAATTGTTTCATCTGCCTTATAATAAAATAATGTTTTGGCAGAACAGCTGGCCAGAACTGGAAGTTCTGGCAAATAGTACAATATCCTCATATGCTCATGAATCAGAACACTATGGAATCTGAGATGAGTCCTTCAATAAAGCAAAGACCAGCAAGTCAGTACAATGTAATCAAAAAATGGCAAAATAAATCCTGGAATTTCTGTGTCCAGTATAACTGCTGAGCTTCTGAACACCAACGGCTCACAACAAATTGCTTGTGAATGAGCTACAAAGTAAGGATTGCTGACAGAAATTATTTGGTGTGTAATTTTAATTAACAACTGAATTCCAGCAAGTCACGCTTTATTCCCAGGCAATTCAAACTAGGAAAAGGTGACATTCATAAAATAAATTACTCTCTATGAATTATTCACCCAGTTCTAATATCCTTTTCAGAATTTCCAATCTGCTCACTAAACCCTCCTGTGAAAAGTTCAATAATATTCATTAAAATAAACTTAATGTAAGTGAACCCTGAAGGAAAGCATACAGGGATTGGTCATTTCAACCAACCATTCTGCATCTGAAATGCCTGTTCTACACAAACATAGGATTTGTTATCTTATCTGCAGTTTAAAAGATGTATCAACACCTGGATTACAAGTGTGATCCTTCAAAACAAACTAAAGGTATCTGGACATGACCTACTGACCTACTTCAAGACAATCACTGGCATACTTAAAAGACGTGGCCTCTCTCCTGATAGTACCTGGGTGTTGTAAATATTAAGATGAAGCCCACATCATAGACCTTTTCCCTTGCCACGTAAGAGAACATACCTAAGGTAAGGAGAAGCACAGGCTAAGGGAGCAAACTGTCCATGTCTTGACCTTCCCCTTGTACTAAATCACCACTTGGGTCTGTCCTCCAACAAGATCAGGAAAGAGGTGCACAGGCTCCTGAAATAGCAATTCCCTGGATCCATGCTGCCAGGATGCAATCACAGACCCTCTGGTGATTCATGAATGTAAATCCTACAGTGGAGTCACACAAACCAAATATAGCCACTGACCTTTGCTTGAGGAAAGCAGTACAGTGATGAATGAAGAGGAACTGGAGCTGCCACTATCTGTATTACTCACCAAAGAGAGTTCACTTCTCCCCTATTAGTAAATATGAAAATATGTAGTTTCATCAGCAGCCAAATAGCCAGGCTGTGGTCCTCAGAGGATAATCTGGCAGTCATTGCTGCAAAGTTTCTCTATTTGGTTTGATATCAAGTTAAATAAGATGTCTCAGATCTCTCTCATAGCACTCATCTGGTGTGTTATCTCCCATGTACATTAGGAGGGCCGTTTTCCCGAAAACCTAATGTCTCATTGTAACTAGCATATGTCAGGGAATTGCAAATCAGCACATTACAGAGCACTGCTGTAGTCCCAGCTGAGAACAAAATACTGTACCAGAGAGCAGGGCTGTATGTCAGCAAAGAAGCTTCTGCTCTGCTGGGAAGCTGAATGTGTGCTGCTCTGGGCACACTGGGATCCCAAATGTCGGCAGCGCTGAAAGGAGACCCACAGTGCAAACCTCATATGTACATTCATTCCCAGAATCTTAGCCAGATTGTCAGCTGTCAGTTTGAGCAAAACCATGGAAGTGTATAAAAACTGGATTCTGCATTACCTGAGGATAAACAAGAGGGTCCAGTACAGATGGTGATGGACCTCAGAGCAAATTCTGTCTCTCCAGGTCCCCATGACAGAGTGGGAGGCCTGTGCTCACAGAGGATTGACAAGTGACATTGCTCTGCTCAGTGCTTATGTGCAGAGGTGACAGAGAAACAGAGGAGGGGTAGAGCAGAGAGGAAGGGTGACTCTTTGAAAGGCTGGAAAGGGGCTCCCCAGCCACTTCTTGAGAAATGTTCTCAATTAAATAAAACCATTTTCAATGTCTGAATCTCCACAACTCTCAAAAACAAGTTGCTGTTTCTCAATTTTTTAGGATAATCTAAATTTTATATAGACACTTCTGAGCAAATTTAGGATTTGGGCAGAGCAGAAGTGTTCTTTTCAGAGGGAAAATGGACCAAAACCTTCCAGCTAACCCTTATGCGTCTACAGCTGTGTTCGCTCTTCTACGTCACCACTCTGACCCTACACAGCCCCAGCCTTTGGTTTGCATCCAGGAAGCATGACTAACGTGCTAAAGGAGTAATGTGATGACTCAAAACTCTGACAGTGATCTCTGAGGCAGCCTGAACACAGCACACCCTGACCTACCACCAGTTCATGCACCTCTTGAACAAGGACAGGCAGCACAGGCAGGCAGAGGAGCAAAAGGAAAACAGGCCTCACAAGTTGCTGACCTTGTCCCTGCTGCTCTGTCCGCTCCACGTCAGCCTAACAGCCCAGAAAGCATTTTCCTTGAAGTCTTAGCAGACCTGAAAACCAGTTAAGGTAAATCCTCTATTCGCTGTGAGCCAGAAGAAAGATGGAATGGGAAGACCCATGACTCAAAACACAAAAAGGAGGAAAAAAAAGAGGTAGGAAAGGCAGAACAGGAGAGAAAGGAGAACCTCCAGTAAGGAGCAAAAAAGTCCAACAGAAAAGAACTGAACAGCGAGGAGGAGAACATGGTTTCAACTGAACAGTCACAAGTGGTTTCCTATCCAGCTGCCACCAGTGAAATTTTAGAAACAAGAAATTTGTATGACAGGAAACACAAGCTGATGAAATACGAGCCAAGAACATCATGCAAAGTCTCTTCCTCACCATATATATACCTGTAATTATTTCTTATTATTCTTATTTCTTTAAAGGAGAAGGAGAGCAAACCAAGCTCATGTCACTGCTCTCCAAGATCATCGCCTGGGTGCAGCAGTGCAACATACCCAGCAGGAATGACACACGGCAAGTGAACATTCATGTGAAGTTCAACAGCTGCACGTTGTTTGAAAGACAAACAGAAGCAGTCAAAATACGTTTTGTGTTATTTTAATATCTACATATATAAATATATCTAGTAGGTAAAGGAAATGGAAATCCAAAGCAATAGCAGACTGCCAAAAGCAAAAACAACAATGGTATTGCTGTTGGATCCAAAGAAAATGGTTCATCTACCTTCTTCCAGGAACTTTGAAAGATAGTGATTGAAAGCAAAAGGAGGGGGAAAAAATACATATATATATAAAAAGAACAAAATCACCATATAAATTGAAATCACATATGGGATCCCACATACGTACCACATATTCCAGGTCATGGTATGTATCAACCCTGTAACTCACTACTTCAGGTCTGTTCTCCCCACTAGAGAACAACCTCACTGCACCATGTAGATGTTGCTGCAACTGATTTAAAAAAAGGGCTGTGGGCACCAATCATGAAAGAAGATCTCAAAATATGTGTAAGGGAAAAATCTGCATGAGATGCTTCAGGCACTTGGAATACTTTGGAAAAATATCGTGGCATAGCAGGCTTCCTACCAGATAAAGAGGCATCACAATCCAAAGCCGCAAGGGTGAGCAGAATAAGCAGAGGTAAATGCATCAACTGGTGCCACAAAGCTGATGCACATAAATTAAAAAGCTCATTAAACTCATCCGGAACAGGCATTTGTTCATAATAACTTAATCCTACCCAGCAGATGAACATACAGCAAGTACACTCCCTTTACTGACACAGAAGACTATTCTAGCAGAGGCTTGATACACTCTAACTAATCCCTGGCAACTTCACAATTTTAGTGAGGTTTGATCATTTTTGGAGGGTCTTCAAATAAACAATCCTCCAGCATTGTTAAGGAAACCTTAAGGCTACTACGCCAAGTAAATAAATCGTCATCTTTCTGGGCAAAAAGCAACAACTCACAGCTTCAAAGTGGGATGACTTTATGTCTGCTACTAATCTCGGTGTACCTGCAACTGGGGCACTTGGCTGTGGCCAAAAAAAAGACTAATGGGAAAACAGATGTCAACTAAAGTGATAAAGCGTTTATTCCTGACACACAGAAAGAACCCAATCTCATCTATGTACAGTGCAACCCACTGCAGTGCAACCCCAGCTCCTGCTCCACAGCTGTGTTTCCTCAAGGAAGAGAAGAAGGATCAAGAATGTGAACAGGCAGAATTCCTGTTGGTAGAGAGGCAAGAAAAACAATATTGCACAGTCTGTGAATTCAGACTGATAACCTAAGCTTTTGCCACTACATTTCTTCTCCTTGCACCACCAAAATTACATGAACTTGGAGCTAGTTATAAACTGACCTTTACAAAACCAGGATTTGTTTTCTTTTTATGCACAGAGCTCTACCATCCTACGATACATGAATTCTGCAGCCTTTGCACTTTAAGGGACATTAATTCAAATGAATACAGCAGCATACCACTACTATATATTACACTTTGTTTTTACAGATGTAAATAGTTTTAAAATTGAAAGATAATATAATGCAAACCTAGGCAGAAGAATCAGGCATGTAGACAAAGCCGATGTACAGGTATGAAATACAAAGCAGGACTGGCATGCTGACAGGACGTTGCTATTCTCTAGGGAAAACTAACATTATAAGAGGGTAGAACGTGCAGCTTGAGAACATCTGAGTGCTCAACAAAGTTTCCTGTTTACATAAATTAATAGAAGATTAGTCTTTTCCAAGGTTTCAGTTCAGCAAGTGATGTGTAAATTCCATGTGACTCACAAATCCTTTGCATGTGACCCAAGTACATTGGATTTTCCATCCCAGGTCAGAACTTCGGTTCATCATTTTCCTGTAGCAGTGATTTCCGGGAAGAAGAATAGAAACTCTAAGTCACTGCAATCTATTTTTCAATCCACCCTTCTAAAGACGTGTGGGACTGGTAACTTTGTTTTATGGGAGCAAGCCTGGGAAAAATGTGGACCAGATGGAAATATACAGCTGTTATGAACCATCCTGAGAAACACTTATTGTCTTCTCAGTCTGAAGCCAATGTCCCTGCTCAGCACTTGGTATTTCTCCTGCAGCATGGTAAATGACCTTATTCACTCCATTCCCAATGTAGGGAATAAAAGTGGAAGGACTCCCTTAGAGATGGCAAATAAATAAGATGGTAAGAAAGATAGTAAGCAAAATCCTACCATGTTGGGAATTGCATCTAGGGTCTGTATTCCACAAGGAAAATATTCACATTCACCTCCACTGAATTTTCAAGCCATGAGGAGCATGCCACAAAGCCCAAGAAGATCAGAAAATCCTCATGGCTTCATTTTCCACTGAGACCAAGCACCATTTACTATGAACAGGGCCTCTTTGATGACTGCCCCACTGCCAGAGTGGAAAAGGCACGCTCCCAGCAAGGACAGGCACCACACTTGCTAAACTCTAATTGGAAGAATCTTCTGTTTTAGCTGGCCTTGCAACCTCTTCACACACAGTCCAAACACTCCTCACGGGAAAGCTGGCAAAAGCCCCAGGGAATTACAGAATGATGAATTTTGCTTGGACAAGAGAGATTGCCAGAGTTAATTATGAACCATTATTTAGACATATTGGTGAGGAAGACATAACAATCCTCAATACTCAGACTTATTATCAGGCTTGCCAAATTCATGCCTCCGGGTACAACACTGCACGTAGACCAAGAAATTTCTTCAGAAATTGGCACTGATGAGATTTTATGAATAAGCAAAACATCCCATTAGCAAGGAGTCTCTGAACATCCATTAGTCAGAGCAGCAATAAAAGCATAGGATGGAGCAGCCTACATAGTCACTTCTCACCCTGTCCCAATGATATGGACCGTGAGAAACAGATTTTCAGCCACAAAGAGACCCAAGGATGTTGGTAGCTTGGGAATAGGTTGAATTTTTGCACTGTTAGCTAGAGGGACCAGGGAAATGAATTTGCACATTGCCAAGAAATGGAACCAAATTTAATTTCCCATCCTGGGCTTTTTGGTGTCTTCTCAACTTCTTGCAAATCAGTCATTATGCCAAGAAAATATCTTAAAAATATCCCAAGGAACACAAACCCCATACTGCTAAAGCAAATGGTGAGTTAGAAGAAAAAGAAAAACATTTTCTCCAGTATCTGAAAAGTTTCAATGTCAACTAACAGAAGACAGGAGAAGTAGTATGATAAGAAACTAAGGAAGGTTAATCCATGGAGAACAATAGGATATTTGGACAATATAATACAGGAAAGCTACTGAGAACTGCATTGGGCAGAAGTTCTTCCTGTGAGGGTGCTGAGGCGCTGGCACAGGGTGCTCAGAGAAGCTGTGGCTGCCCCATCCCTGGCAGTGTTCAAGGCCAGGTTGGACACAGGGGCTTGGAGCACCCTGCTCTAGTGGAAGGTGTCCCTGCCAGTGGCAGGGGTTGGAACTGGATGAGCTTCAAGGTCCCTTTGAACCCAAACCAGCCTGTGATTCTGTAATAGCACTGCATTTCAGAGCTTTGTTTCATATCATTTGGTCATCACATATCAATGCCTCCTGCAAACTCGCTGCAAAGATGCCATCTACTTGTTTAGTCTCAATTCAACATGGAGCTCCAATCTGAATACACCATTTCCAAGTTATAATTCAAGGTGACAGAAAGACTGTAGTTGATAAGAAGTGACAGACAGCAAAATCAGTGGTTTATCATTGAATCATAGAATAGTTAGGGTTGGAAAGGACCTTAAGATCATCTGGTTCCAACCCCCCTGCCATAAGCAGGGACACCTCACACTAAACCATGCAAGTGGCTCATGTCCATTTTAACCTNTCAGTGGTTTATCATTGAATCATAGAATAGTTAGGGTTGGAAAGGACCTTAAGATCATCTGGTTCCAACCCCCCTGCCATAAGCAGGGACACCTCACACTAAACCATGCAAGTGGCTCATGTTCATGTTCTCATCAACCACCACCCCCAAGCCCTTCTCCAACACAGTCTCTTCTATCCAGTGAGGTCCACTATAGAGTCCAAGCAATTCATGCTTAGAGGAAAGAACTCATTTCACAATTCTATCACTCCTGTTATGATACCAGCAGAGGTTTCTTTTAAAGCCTACTCTGGCAGGAGCATAACTCCCTGTGATTCTCTCCTTGCATTTAGAAAAAAACTACTCTAGCTGTTGCAGTTGCAAAGAAATGTTTGAACCTTAACACAAGCTTTGAAGCTCAGAGGAGGCAGCAGATACAAATCCAAACATGATGAGAAATTAAACAACAAATCTGAGGATTTTGAACCAAATCTCATTTTCTGAGCAATTGGATTTAGTGCATGAACCTCCCTCTACACTCTGTGGGCTGTTTCCTAACGTTGTGCTGACAGCTCATGCAGGCTAAGACTGAGCAAGTTTAAAATGGGCTCCTTAGGTATTCACTTCACTATGAAGCTCAGCTCAGGCTTATCAACATTTTGGGGAGGAGGGGAGGCTGCAGTTACAGGTTGGTTTGGGTTGGGTGGCAACTTCTCCATCAAGCTCTTGCTGCCTCAGCAATACTATTACCCCTACTCAATTCAGCTATTTTAAAGCATGTAGCCAACACAGGCTGCAATCAAACCTTTGATTCGGAGGTGATACACTTAAACTGAGTTCAGGAGAACTTCAGGATGGATCAGCAGCTCAGAGATTCCCTCCACTGCTTTACACAGTTGAGAGTACAACCGAAGCATCTTTCTCATTCTGTACATCAAACCACGTTACAAAATAAACTCACATGTACTCTGAAATTCATGTTGTGGTTTGTATCCAACTTCTGCATATTCTTGTCTATTTATATGCAATTGTTGCATATGTTAAGGCTTTACATAAGTTGAGAACGTAGAAATGGTGAGAGCTGCTCTAGGAAATTGGTATTCTCTTACAGTTTGTTTACGTTCAATTCAGAACCTCTTTTCCAAAGCTCCTCTGAATTATTATTAACAGCTTCTATAGATGCTGAAAACATACAGATCATTTTACAAATAACACAAAAAACATTCTCTGTCCTGAAAAGTTTGTCATGGACTGAGTTAAGTCAAAGTCAGATTTCACAATCACCTTCTCAATTTGAGAATATAAATGCAATATGCACTCATTTAAACAAAATGGCTCAGAAATCAGCTAAAGACACGTTTATCTGAATGAAGCAGGCATTTATCTGACAATCTTGGTGCCCATAAAACTTACTTACAGCAAATAAAAACCCCACAGAGCTTGAAAATATAACACTTCAAACATCCGGCATTATAAAATTGCTCTGCAGTCATTCTCGACACCATCAGTGGCACATACACCAGCCCCATTTCGCGCCCAGCTCTGGGAACTGACCCTCCCATCTCCCTTAATTTATTTTTGGCTTCTGACTTGGCAAACTCCTGGCCTGTTGCTCACTCTCTCGAGCACTGACACGCTTCCCCAGCGCTGCATTCAGGCCTCAGTGGTTTCCAACCACATTTGAACACATTCACAAATGCTCCTGGAAAATGCCCTCTGATGTTTCAAGGTAGCTCGGTGAGCTACTCCAGCCATGACACAGCGATTCCTCTTCCTATTCTCATACCAGACTTTTACATTCTATATGTTCCAGTCAAAACAAAGGCTTTTTATTTTTCCTCACTTTAAATACCATGTGTTTGAACACACATCAGTGCCCTGTCACTGACCAGGCAGCCTAGACTCAAGAAAGCCATGATGGAACCACAGGCTATAACTAGCAGTTTAAACTGTGCAGAGCATTTGCATCCTGCCTGCAGCTCACCAGGAAAAGCCACCAAATTTACAACAGTTAAGACTGGATTAAAAAGTCTTTATGAAGCCTTTCCAGTATTTGATGAAGACTGCTTTATTTTTTGTAATATAACCTGAAGAAATTCTTTAGGCACACATACAGGTAGGATGCTGAAATAAAAGCTGAATTGGTAGCTGACCATAACTTCTCCAGGAAAAAAAAACAAATCAAATTAAATATCATTAAAGCAAATGAGCTGATGAGTGGATGCTGCAGGTCAGAGATGGCATTATATGGGATTTCCACAAATTGTTCAAATTTGGTTCTTCATAAAGTAAGGCCACAGACAGTACCTTAATCAGGTACATGGATTGGTGGAGAATCATGTGTGCTTCTAAATACACAGGAGAACAGGACCTCAGCTGAGTACTTTCAAGGAAATAGGACTACCAAATCATTTGAACTGAACATAAAAATGCCATCCTTCATGTAAGGAAAAGATCCTCAGTCTGACATACCATGCCCAAATTCATACCAACACAGACTCCTGAAAAGCATGCCAGGCTGTTGTACAACATGTGTTCAAACACATTTCATTTGGGTATTCCCCAGCAAACAAGGGGAGCATTCAGCATTTTGTGGCTGCTTTCAGCATCCACTCCCAGAGCCAGAATGTGTTTCTATGGGATGTCAAGGGGAAATCAGCATTTGGAAAGGGAAGTCTACATTACCAATTTAAAGCCTGTTTGGTCCTTCTGAATGAGAACATCATGTTCATGGAGCTGCTAGGTAGGACAGGACAAGGAAAGGAACATCTTTTCCTGAGGACCTTCTAGTGTGCCTTTCTGAAGATACCAAAGGAAGATTTCCCCCATCCATCTTCCACAATTGTCAGCTCTGACACTCCTGGGGGCTACTGCTCTGGTTTAAGTGTCAGCTGCAGTTAAAGCAGTCAAAGCAATCAAATCCAGAGTGGCCAGATATGATTTATGATCCCTGACAGTTTTTATTCATTTATGTGAAAGTCTGTAAGTAAAAGAGAAGACAGAAAAATCCCACCCCTGCATACACAGATATGCCTTAAGCACCAGACAAAGCCCCAAGACAGGCAGTACCCCATTTATCTGGAGAACCTGACAACGACTCCTGACATGTAAAGCCAGACCTTCTAATCTAGACAATTTGTAAACCTACAGGAATTCATTCCAATGCTACACGGCAAGCACACTCCAGTAGAAAATCGATTCCAATGAGCAAAAGACTGCAAAAAGCACAGAATACTTATTTCAGTGTTTGGGGAAAGCTGAGATGGTGACTGATTTAGGTTTACCATTATTATCAATATATTTTCTAATGTGTGCATTTAAAAAAATTCCAGGGAAACAGGGGTGAGGTGACACAGAAATAATCTTCCTGCTCATAGGTCTGATGGTTTTAGTACCTTTGAGAATCTCTTCAAAACAGGTCACAGACCCCTGTGCATGATGGACTGCAGAGAGAAAAAGACTTTTCCAGTGCATTCACAAACCCCCACAATTTTAGACACAAAGTCCAGCTCTTACCCCACAGCTCCATTCCATCCACTCTAAATGGTTTTTATACTGGCAACATTTATTAGTGCTTTTAAAAGAAACGTATTTCCTATGTCTCATTTATGGGAGAGATCCAAGTATGAAACCATTCCATACTCCCACCATTAAGTCAGGTTTTGCTGCTTAACAAACCACTATTTCTAAGCACTTCAAAATTTACAAGGAAATCTTGGGCTTAAAAAAGGACAGATCAGAACTGCAGATCCCCAAACTCCAGATCTGACAGCAATCAAAATCCTAAAGGAGAGGGGATTCTCCTCTTGAGCTCACAAAGTGAACTGAAACACTTATTCAAGAGCAGATTGTTTTCTCTACCTCATTATAAATTTAAACAAGGCGCTATGGCAGGACATTCTGCCTGTTGTCCATTCACAGAAAACAAATGAGAAATTGGGAAAAATCCTGCCACATCCCAAATACTTGCCGACAGGCTGAGAAGTGCCACTCTCCATTGATGGGCTCTTATAAAGCACAGTTCTGGAAGGTCTGACAGATGACTGTGTCAGGGAGAAACTCCCGCTGCAAAGACCTTGTCTGCAGGTCAAGCACTGAGCAGCTCTGAGCCATGTTCAGCAGCCAGTGATGGGAGCACACCCTGGAGATGACACTGAAGGAACTCTCTGAAACCCTTACTGATTATTCAGATCACAGGGATATTTTGAGGAACTGAATATTAACCAGAGTGCTTGCTCCTCCTGTTCCCACTGGGACTGGAATATGGTACAGAAGGAATCCAATAGACTCCCAGACCTAAAATCAATCTCTCATTACTTGAAATCTATTGTCTTTTTAATTGTAGGCAACTGTGCATTTACTCTCCTGGTTTTGCCAAAAGCCTCACAGGATCAACTTTCAGTTTCTGTTATAAACACACACGATGATGTTCATACAGCAGGCTTTTAAGAAGAATTTAATTAAAGCAGTAATCACAGTATGGAAACAACAACTTGAAAATATAACAGAAAAAGCATGTTTAGGGTGAAGAAACACAAACAGATTGTGAATAACTTTAAAAAAAGATTTTTTTTATTCTTTAACATGGTCCTGTAATATGGGGGGGCGGTGAGCAGGACTGACCTTTAAATTGCTTTTAATGCAACAAATCACCAGGAGGATTTTAACACAGCAAATGAGAGCAGAAGCCCTGGGGTTCATCCCAAAAGCTGACTGGATCAGAGGTTACAGAGGACATCATGAGGCCACATAAGCACTTGTCCTTCCAATAAGAAAGTGGCTTATAAGAGGTGGAAGCAAGGACAGGCGGCCTGGGATAAATACAGGGATGTTGTCCGGGAAGCTAGGGAACACGTAAGGAAAGCTAAGGCCCA
>NDXB01022408.1:0-21829 GCA_002631895.1 Agapornis roseicollis
GGGGGGGGGGGGGGGGGGGGGTGGGGAGTGTGCTCTCAGCCGCCTCCTATGGGTGAAACCGGGCTTTTGGGGGTATTTTGTCGGGTTTGCCGGTGTTTTGTGCGTGCCCGTCCAGCGGTCCCCCCCTTGGCACCCGAGGACAATGCGCCCGCGTCCCTCCGCCCTCGGCGGCCCCGGCCTAATCCTGGCTGCTCTCCCCTTCCGGCGGATTTTAATCTCCGCCGAGGGAGGAGAAGTGGGGGGTGGCCCCGGTGCCGGTGGAAAGAGCTGCTCGCCCCGATCCCGCCCCCCGCGGCAGCAGCTGCCGTCCCCCGGGTAGGGGAGGAGGGTCAAGGCGGCCTCGCAGCGGGCACGACGGGTCCCCGGGGGGCGGGCAGACGAGCCGAACATCCCCTCACAGACATGGCAATGCCAGGCCTGTCGTTACAGACAGACAGATGGACAGGGCTGTGCTCAGCATCTCCTCGCAGACAGACAGACTTGGCACTGTATGGCTCCCCTCCCAGACACACATGATGGCAGGATGGGCAGAGGGGTGCCCATCCGTCTTTCCCAGACAGATAGATGGAAAGAGAGCTGTGGCCCACTAGCCCATGCAGAAGAGAGCTGCCCAGGCTGGGTCCATCCTGGTGAGAAGAGCTGGGGGCAGCCGTGATGGGTCAGGCTAATCCTCAAACAGACAGAGAGCTAGATGGGGCCATTCCCTGCTCACCCTGCCTGGCAAAGTGATGTCCCACTAAATCCCAGGCAGACTATGGCTAATCCTTGGTTACAGCTGGACACCTGGCTTTCACAGAGCCATGGTTCAGCCCAGAAACACCCATTCACATTCAACTGGTTGTTGGACAAACACACCAAGCATCACTCAGATAGGTTTCTGATGGGAGACAGAAATCCTAACTGGGTACCACAGACAGAGAAGAGTTAATGGGTCTATGGCCATTGCAGTGGGCAATTTTCTACCTACAGAAAAGAAATGATGCCACAATTTCCTTCCCTGTAGAGGCAGGGAGAGCAGAGAGATGGGGTCCATACGGGCTGTGGCCTTTAGGAACTACCCTAACATCCATAATTGGAGATAAAAAGAAAGTTCCTGCTGGTTCCCTTCCAGACAAATGAGCCTGGCCGGGTCTCTTTGCTCTTTAGCAGCATCTGCACACCCTCTGCACCTAATTTCTTCCAGGAGCCTTTCATCTCCCTTCCCTGCCTGGTCCCAGAGTCCTGGCTGATCTGCTCATGGGCTTAATGGTATGGGCGGACACTCATCCCCTGGGACAGTACCATGCTTCCTTCCTTCCTCTCATCTTCACTCACCAGGGCACTGCTATTCCTGCAGCTCCTCCTCTCCTGCTGCTACTCAGATGGCTGCTGGAAAACGGATTTTTGAAGGCAGGAGAGGTGATTTTGGAGCTTTCATTTTCCTGTGCAGACACAGCTATGTTAGAGGCTGTCTATTTCTCCAAAGTCTGTCCCTGTAAGGAGGATGTTAATGACAGACTGTTTCATGTGTCCAAAAAGCAGGGATTTGAACCAGATGCAGCAGGTTTTTCTGTGGAAGTGTGCCTGTCTTCTGCATTTATTTTCATACCGATGATGTAGATAAATCTGATATCAACAGGCTGTTGTGAAGAAAAAGCCCTCCTTTCGTGTGCACTCACTGACAAACACTGCAATAGGGTCTTTTGGTGGGAGGTTTTTGAGAAAGTAAATGCCTTCTGGGTGGATTTCTTTGTTGTTATTTCTTAGCCGTGTCCTTTCCCCAGGCACTGCTGTGGCACAAGGTTCAAATCCATTGCTGGGGCATGGCTGTCAGGAGCATCTAAGATGCCCTCGAGTCCCTGATATACCCAGGCAGCACAAGTGGGTCAGACAGAGGACATGCAGGAGATCTGTGCTCCCCTGGTTCAGTTGCCAGGAGCCAGCTCAGACAGCTGGAGACATCTCAGGTGACACTGGACACCTGTATTTAGGCACCAAAGCCATGTTCATGGTCTGGGCTACTCTGTAGCTGTGACAGTCAGTTCTTCAACAACTTCCTGGTGCAAGGTGACACCTCTGTTAAAGATTTTTCCATTCACAGCTGAAATGCAGGAGTCCATAAATAATACAACCCTGCTCATCTGTTTTCCTGTACTCACTGTGACTGTCCCTTGGTGCCTCATTCAGATAGGCCAGTGGTGTGGCTGCCTCAGTTTATGTGGCATCACAATTGACATGGCAACCAAGAGGTTGCTCTTAACGACTGGGTTGTTCAACAACCCAGTGAGAGTAGAATCCTTCCAAAATGTCTTGGCTAACCAAAGCATATTCTTGCTTCTTGGTAACTACCTAGGGAATATTTTGTGCTGAGTCTATGGATGAGACCTGAATAACCTCCTGCAAGCTCTGAAGTTCTTCTCTTCCTATGAGGAAACCCAGAGACATCAGGATGAGGTACAGATAAAGTAATAGATAAAATATGGTGGTAGTTTATTTGAAACTTGCTCTAGCAAGTATGGGTGAGAGTGGGGCTGGTTGCTGGTGTTCATCTGGGGAGGAGAGCTATGAGCAATGCCCTGGCTTGTCTTTCTGTTCTGGTTCTCTGGACAGTGCTGGTCTCAGGGTTGGTGCAAAGGCAATAAATAGGCTGCTAGAGAGAAGGACAGAAATGGGCTTTTCAGCCCTGCCTGCAGCTGGGAGGAGGAGGATGGAGCCATGATGGTGATTGGCACACTTCTCACAAGTCCTGTGTGTGGGGAGAGTCCTTGGTGTATGTGTATGTATGTGCAGGAAGATGGAGCTGGTTGAAGCATCCCTTTCCAATGAGAAATTGAGAACAAGTTGCAATATGTCTTTTAGGCTATGTAGTACAGTCATAGGTTATGTCAGCAATTAAAGTATTTTACTGAAATGAAACTATCTATTTTTTTTTTTTGACATAAGCATTATCAAGAAATGTGAATTATAACATAATTACAGACTACTATAATTGCTGAGCTCCTCTTAACTTACTGCAGTTCTTTATTAGAGAAACACTACAAAAGGAAGAAGGCCAATTGCCTTCCCAAAACTAAGGATTTTAAAATGAGAGTTCATTCTTTTATAAAATATTTCATTTTCATGCTATCCTCTTGCATTGTAGATAGTTTCAGCCTCTCTACTTGGATTAATTGTTACAGGAGTTATTATATAAAGCCTATTAGGAAAAAAAAAAAGAACTAATATAAACACCACTGGCTTTATTTTACCCTGCACTTGTCATTCAAAAAAGCTTTCCAGTGTGAGATGTGTAAACTATTATCGATGAAACACAGGACTTTTTACACTCCAGATTTTTTGCATGCACTAAGATCGTAAATCCAAGTCCATTTACTAAAGTAAATACATGTACAAGCTGTTTCTCAGGCAGACAAACTAATTTTGCAGCCCAAGTTGGCATTTATTTTGAGGAAGAATATTTCTGAGACAAATGGGTCTCTTCATGCTTCCCACAGAGATGGTTTTCATGTTGCATCACTGAGCCTTGGAAGTTCATACATTTTTACTTCAAACATGCCCATTTTATCAAACTTGTGCATGGTTCAAAATCTTGAAGGAAAATCAGGTTGCAATGGGAATGGCAAATTTTGCAAAATACAGTTGGAGACCTTAGAAAACTGTGGACAAGGATGTTATGGGTTCTGGAAAAGCCAAAAGGCTGACCAATAATCAGGTATTTATGGGTGAGGTGATAAGAGAACTTAATGCTGAATGAAACTCTAGGTATTATTAAATACTTTAATTATCATTAGTTATGAAATTAAACTAGCACTTGAATACCTTGGCAGTGTAACTGAATTAATTCACATCACACTGGTGATATAGGGATGAATTATTTGCATTCTGCAAGGGGGGGAACTACTCTATAAATTAAGGTCAAGCAAAGAGCTTGCAGGAGGACTGGTCTGGTGCTTCAACTGCTTTTCACATATACCACAGACATCTCCTTTGCAGGCTTCTTTATTCCTCGTCTTCAGAATCCAAGGAAACAACACTCACAGCAACTTCCAGAGAAGAAATGGCAAATGACACTTCTACAGTCCTCAATGAAGTACCACTGATGTGGTTTAGAGACCCACAAAGAAATGGGCAAATGGACAACTCCACATGATGTCCCAGAGTGCTAAATTGCACTCAGGTTTAACTACAGGATGTGTAAAAACTCATGTGGCTACACATCTGAGGCAGATAGAGAATGCAAGGTGCTCATGCCAATAGTGAGCCTTGCAAATATTTGCAAAGGGTTGTTTTTGTCCTCTGCTCACCTCTTGATCCTGGACTTTGAAGTGAGCCCTGCTGCAAGTACAGGACAGTGCAGCTTTGAGGGCTTAATTTAGCTACTTCTCTTAATTAGAACCAGTTGTATTTTGAAAGTCATTTCCATTACTGGGAACCAAAGAATTGTGAATTTATATCCTGGAAAGTTCTCCACTTTTAAAAGATGGAAGAATATTGAGAGATCTCCTCAGGTTTGCTAGAGGTGGCAAGGTTACCATTCTTGTTCCTCGAGAAAGCTGTGGCATTCTAAGGGGGAGCTGGGAATCATGGGTTAGCACCCATGCCAGCATATAGGATATCTTAGGCTATATGGATTGATAGCCTTTGAACAGAATCACAGAATCAACCAGGCTGGAAAAGACCTTCAAGATCATCAAGTCCAATCACTACTCCAGCACTGCCAAGGCCACCACTAAAGCAGGTCACTGAGGGCCTCATCCACACATTCTTTTGAACACCTTCAGGGATGGTAATGGCACCACTGCCCTGGCAGCCTGTTCCAGCCTTGGGAGTTTCCTTCTTTCCCTGAAATGTTTTCTTCTTCCTTATATGCACTAGCATGACTTGTGTCCTTAGGGTGAAAACAACAAAGAACTAGGATGCCAGTTGCTTGGGAAATATGGCAGCAGTGGCTGTGGAGTGGCACTGAATATGCCCTCCTCTTACGATCAGTTTCTGCCTGTGTGTGGCTTGGGAGACAGAAGGAGAGACTGGATTCCAGATTTCTTAAAACCAACAAAAATATTGCAGCTTGGATCAAATAATTCCAAGTCTTTGTCCTGAAGGAGCATTTATAAATCCATCAAATGTCAGTTTGTACTTTAATTATTCTGTGTTTCCTTATTCTTACAGTAAAAGCAATTCTTATACTTACCTTACTTTTTTATTATCTTTTTTTATCTTCTTCCTCTCCCCCTTCTTTTCCCTTTAAAGGCAGCAAACCCTCCATACTGAATACTTATAAAGGCCTTAAACCACCTGGGAATGACTCTCACTCCCCAAATCCTCCTCCTGTGATTTTCCTAAGTGATCATCTGGCCAATAGCTGGGATTTCCTTTTTCTCTACAGCACTGCAGAAAAGCCTTTACCTGAACTTCTTCCCAAACAACCTTCGTTAGGATATTTCTTCACAAACTCACCCAGTACAACCCATTCATCTGATCTAGGCTTGAGCTTACAACTTCTCTTGAGTTGACACAGAAGGGAGTTGTCTGGCCAATGAAAAGGTTTTGAGCTCCTTACATACAGAGTTGGATGGATCATGCATTTTTCTTTTGGCGACTGAAGTAGAAAACAAGCAGGATAAAGTGGACTATACAGAACTGAAAACAGACTTGTTTTTTTTTAGATTTTACAGATAATTTAAAAAACCTTTTGAAACGTGATTTTGAATCAATCACAGACATTGTGCTTAGCTGACAGCGTATTTCATTTTTGGTCTATTTAATAAATTTTAAAACATTATTTTTAGTCTATTTGTGATAGGAAAATAGTATTTTTTAAATAAAAAAGTAATAGCTTAATTGAGAGAAGTAAAACCAACCCCCCCAAACCAAACCAAAACACTGGCATTTTCAAAAGAAAGTCTCCCTTAAAAGAACAGCCAAATGAATTAAGACATTTTTATTTTCCAAATTTCACCCACACTCACAAAAAGATTTAAATAACATTATACTCAAATTTTCAGTGAACTTACTATCAAGAAATAAAATGATAAGTGAGCTCTCCTCACATGCTGAGACATACCTTAATTCCTTAATTGCCTTAATATGAATAGATTTGGATTTTGTTTATAGAATAAAAAATAAAGTCCACTCTTGTGCAAGTCTGTCATAATAGTTTCACCAGTGGGAAGTTGTTGAACTAGGGAGTGAGCAAGCATGTGGAAAAGACCATATCCCCTGCTCAGAGCATGTCTTCAATGGAGCGTTGATTTCAGCTCTCTGGAAATCACAGCCCGCAATTGCATTGCTGACAGTAAAAGAAAGGAGATATTTACCTTCCCCTGTGTGCACAGGCAAAGCTTTGCCAAAAGAAAAAGCATCAGAAAATGTTTTGATTAACCAGCTATTCATAGAAACACAGCTAAGTTAAAATGTTAGGCAGGTTTTTGCTACAGCATCCTGAGAGAGAGTCTTAAATTCATAGGAATATCCTTTTTGGTCTTTCTTCTGGGTTTAAGCTGTGTGGCTCTGGGGCACTTTGGGTGTGAGCATAGGGAAATACTCTTGTCTGACCATAACACAGGGTATAGAGGAGGAAGAGCAAGTGGAGACTGCCAGCAGTGTGGTTTGGTGTAGAGGTTTATGTACCCTCAAAGGTGTGCCTGTAAAGCAAACGTAATAATGTAATTGAGACAAGGACAGAGAAACACAGACAGTCCTTCAGCAGCTCTGCCACATGACAAACCCAGGGGCAACTGCAGTGCGTTCGGTGTGGCTGCCTGTTCTGCTTGCCAGAGAGCCAGATGCTGTGGCTTGGAAGAACCTCATCCACAGCTTGCTGCCGGGCTCCCGTGATTGCTGTCCAAAGAGCAGCAGCGTGGCATGCTGGGATGACTGGGATCCCAGCATCCTACTACAATTTCTCCCCCTCCCAATAATGTTATTTTAAATTAAAGAGGTTAAAAAGAAAAGAAAAGAAAAGAAAAAAGCAAACCACAAATTTCATACCTCCCTTTCATGTAATTAAATATCTAAAAAACACAATAAAAACTATTCCAGTGGAATGAAAAAACACTACAAAATTGTGACAATGGGAACACCTCCTAACCCCCAAATCTCTGGGTTATTTCTCGAATGGCCGAATATCAAGATGAAACAAATCTCTTCCTTCTGATGACAGCAGTTAGAACATGACTAGCCCTATTGGTTAATGAACCAGTTAACATCATGAACTCATCCTCAGATTGTAATGGCTGTAATGAATGAGTTTTTGAGTGTATGACATCCCTTCAATGGAGCTATGCTGCTTTTTCCCAAGAATATTTTCAGTGTTTCAATTTGCTGGAAAATGCTTTGAGAATAGTTTGACCTTGCATGTCTGTAACTAGAAATCTGTGATGCCAGCTAATGTGAAGTGACTTTTTGTCACCATAGGGATTATGGATGAGGTCTGGTAATGCGAAGTTGAGTTCAAGAGTAAATATAACAACCCTCTCAAAGCAAAACTCTAGCTCCATTTTGAAGGGATCGCATTAGGCACATCAGGTCCATTTTTGTAGCAGATGTAGAGCAAGGCTGCTCCTTTGAATGTACAGTCAAGGCAGGTGGATGAGGCTTGAGGTGCTCACAACTGCTTATCCATGGCCTCTCACACTGTTTTTACAGACTATGGAAACTCAAGCTACTCCTGTGGCTAGCACATTTTCCTTTGCTCTGGGCTGTTTTCATTTTTAAATTGAGCTGTATTTATTGGGTACTTGGATAAAGGAAAGACACAAAAAAAGCAAAGTCTGCTTGGGAGGGAGACAAGCTTAATTCCATTGAAAACTATTTGCACCACAGAACTGAAATGAAAGCACAACATAAGGGGAAATTACAGCATTCATTAGATTTTGCTGTTGCTGGGCTGCTACCTACACACGCAGTCCAGCAGCTTTCTAAGCAATCAAGTAGTGCCATGTTGCCTGATTTTAAATAAAATCCAAGATCCTCCTCCTTCATTATTTCCACTGGATTTTATCCCTGTCATTGTTCAGCTCTAACAGTGCCTTTTGAAGTGCTGAACTCATTGTGCAAATGGCCAACACTGAGATCTACCTGTTGCATATCACCATGTTGCAGCCTAAGAGAAAAAAGGGAGTGAAAATACAGCTCAAGCTGGGTTAGGAGGATTTGGCCCAAAGATTCTTTAAATAAAATAAAGTGATCAAACTTCCAATGTTTTCAACAGGAATAAGGGTTGAGGTAGCTGTACGAGAAAGTAGTGCTCATCTTTCAACTCTCTTTGCTTTGCAGGCAGTGAGTGCTACTTGTCAGGGTGATTACTTCTGTGCTTTGAGATCTGTTTCCTGGGATGGTTTGGTTTTTTTGCGAGTCTCCTAAGTCACACTGGACTGAGCCAAGGGAGTAACTGCCTCGGGTTTCCTGGTAAATTACATCAGAAAGAGTACTGCACTTAACTACTGGGTGCTGCATGGTGTCTGCCCATCCCAGCTGCTCCAGGAGCAATGAAAATGAAGAAGGCAGGACAAGGACTAGAGTGTGGCACAATATTTGTAGTGAATTTCATGGATGACCTGTACTATCAGAGCAGGAGGACTCTGGGTGAGTAAAAGATATTTCTGTCCACAAGATGCCTAGCAGAGTCTGTTAACACCATCTCTGCAACTATTCCTAGTGGTAGGAGAGGAAGTGCCTTATGGGGCAGGGGCCTTATGTCAAATGATAGATCTAGACCAAATAGGAATTGTTTGACCCAAGAGTTTAGGATACTTCTGTGCTGGCAAGCATTTACACTTGTGCAATAGCTCCTTGTGCTATTTGGAGCAGTAAATGCTACTTTGTGCATTTGTAGCAAGTGGCTGCTTCTGCAATTGTCATATCTAAGAAGCCAAGCTAACTGCAAGGAGCAGAAGCTATAGGGATATACTGATGGCATTTTATACTATGTTCACTAAATCCACGGGTTGAGATGCTGGCTCAGGATCAGTAAGAAGTTCATTCAACCTGGTAACAGTCTGTGTTTCTAGTGTAGTGTCTACCAAATGTACAGATTTCATGGCGTTACAGTACTATATTGTATCCACACACCTTTAATTTCTATTTTTGTGGTAGCATTTCAATAGCTCATATTCCTGTTTAGTTAGTGCAAAAATATGAAGAGTGGGAGCTATGACCTGAAGGAGGAAGGAGAGATGCAAAAACAAATGTGCAAGACACAGCTTACTCATATTTAGTTATGATTCAGATATGGAATAAGAGCACTACATTTAAAAATAAATGGTTTGTGCTTTTAATAAGGCTCTTCACTTACAGCTGTTCTGATATAACTTTTGCATTACCCACTGCAGATTTCTTACAGTATCCTTCTGACTCACAGACATTTTCATCATTCTTAAAAACATATTGGTTTTTAGCAATTTTTCCATATATACAAAATGAACACTATTTCCATTTGCTTTTATATTTTTATATCTAACGCAATAACATCGCTGTTACTAGTTGAATATGGAGAGCTTCTTAAAGTGGTCCAAGAATCATCTGCTTTATTAGTGCCTGCTTCCACATTCTTCAGTTAGTTTGCTTCTGAGGATGCAAAGACTGTACAATATGCACTGAGATTTTGATAAAATCTCATCAAAGACTGCTAAAAGATCTTTATCTATTTTGTTTGGCTTGATTACATTGATTAATGAAACACTGGAGGATTTTATGTGATGGGATTAAATAATGGAATTAGTTTAAATAATTTTTTCTAAAATACAGAATTAGGTAGGAACAAAAGGGAAAAAAGAGAGCAATGTTCTGTGTACACTGTTAATGATAAGTCATAATTCTTCACTTTACCCATTGGAGTGGTGGCACTTTACAGCCTTCAGATGCAGGAATGCCTAGGAGGAAATTAGGAAGTTAATATCGGAGTGAATCTTAACTCCTATAGAATTCTACAGGCTGTCACTTATGCCAGTGCTAGGAAGGAGCCTTGTTGGTACCCTGAAGACAGGTAATTGCTTTGCTGTTCTGGCCTTGTTCATCTCTGTTCACAGAAGAAGGGGTTTCCTGGATGAGAAGGAAGCACATTTAATTTTAGTGGGTTAAGTGTATTTGGGAACTTGGAGCAAAAGCCTTCAGTTCAGTGGGAGTGTATGGTAGCTCCTTGGTCATGCCAAAGTTTGTATAGACACACTTTAGAGTCTGGATGCAAACTCACCCACTGAAAGCAAAGGAGTTGTAATCACTTCACTACCTAAGGATTTTTCCCCAGTATAGCAAATGTGTTTGGGGTCCAAAAGGAGAGATTTATGGAAATCAGAAAATTAAAATGATTGTAGTTGTTGGCTCAATTACTGAAAGCTAACGGCAAGCAGGTTCAATGAAAGAGGAGCCAAAAGAGGCTAGAAAAGAGAAAAAAATATTTCTTCTGTTCTTCAGTTTGTAAGTTTACAAACTGCTACCTCTCCTAGGACACCATGCAGGGACCTCCATGCTTCTTGTGAGGATTTCCATCCCACATGGGCTTTGAGAGACGTGCTGGAGTGTCCAACTTGCATATTTACATTCTATTTCAGAATTCAAGCTGCTGGATTTTGTTCCTGGCTCTTTTCTGGACTCATTGGTCTGTCCTGGACAAATCCTTTGGACCTAGACTCAGGTACTCCCATGAGTACCCATACCTAAATGAATAGAGCTGCATGTCTTCTGGGTTCAGCTGTAACAGTCATGTGCTTAAACTGCAACAGCATGTTATCAAGGTGATTAGGAACAGTTCACACCCATGTTATCTATGACTGCCAGTCCTTATTTCCCAGTGCAATGAATGGGGATAGGAAGTGACAATTTAAAAAATATCCTTATAGTGGTCTGAGTACAGTCCTCAACCACTCTACATTCACTGTGTTGGAAGTCAAGAGCTGATCTTGTACTTACATGCTGTTGCAGGTGCTTAAGTCAACCCTAACCATTAGCATAGGAGGTCTAAATAGAGCTTCTCTTTTCTTCATTTTTCATTTAACTCAGCTGTACATTAGCTAGACTAATGTTCAGGTGTCATTTGGGAGTTCAGTGATGTCTTATTGTCATTTGTAATTCACCCTGGAGATGTTGCAGGGAAGTGGCAGTACAAATGCAGGGTGCCAGTGATGGAGGTTGAGATCATACCAGCATTTCCTACACCTAGAATATAAATTCTAATCGCCATTTATTTTTCTTCTCATCTAGGTATATCTCTATATCTTGTTTACTGTCACTCTGCACTAAGCTGTTACTTCAAAGCGTTTGCCTTGAATAATCACAATCAGTAAACTGCATAACAGCCTTGCTAAATACACTGCCTCTTCCCTTACAGTATCATTCCTGGGAAGAAAAGACAAGCAGAAGCTGTGCATTTTGAATCCAGATCTGATTTCAGAGATAGCAGGCAGCTGAAATATGTACATTCAGGGTTTAGAGAGGTTTGGGACTATGTTTTTTATTTGGAATCACCATTGTTAGGAAGCAAGTCCTCAATGAATTAGTGCCTTTGGCTGAGCTTACCGTCTCTGAAGTAAACTTGTCTTTGAAATATTGGGTGCTAGGTGATGTGCACACCAGAGATGTATACCTGCAGTAATTGCTTGCGGAAGACCTTAATCTTTGCCCTGGTTTCCTGGAACAAACCCAGGATATCCCAGTTCAATCACTTACTCTGCTTTTTTCTGTCTTCATTCATCCTTGCAGCTCATCTTTGTACCGCTCCACACAGTAGGTCGTGGAGAAGTTATATTATCCATGTGCTCAGTGCTTGGATCTGTGGCTCAGACAGTGCAAGAATGAACATGCTGGTTGAACCTAAGTAGGATCCCCTTTTATATCCTTTTTAACAGCTTTTCTTTTCTGGTTCATAGGCTGATTCTAATGTTTTCACAGGGAAGCCATGAAATGTTGGATATTCTTCTGGTTTTGCTACATAAGGCCCAGCTATCTACCCTTTGTGTGTTTTGATCTGTCACACTCTGAACTCCTTGTAGTCCAGAGCGTCTCCTACATTGTGTTTGCATCATAACCAGCTCGGTGGGGACCTGATCTGGTAGGAAATTTAATATTGTGGGACACTATGCACCAATTCAGTTTACTCTTTTAGTAGCCCTAATGTGAGTCTAGGCCTAGAGGCAGTAACTGTCTAATTGTCTTATTAAAATAGGATTATTGGAACAGGTATTTATATGGTCTGTTCTGAAGAAAATGTTGGGCCTTTTATATATAAGGGTGTGGAGCTGAGAGTAAATGTAGGGTGTACAGAGTAGCAAGAAGAGAGCATCTGTATACAGTGTGCACTAGCCAGAAAAAAAGGCTCAAGGTCTCCCTCTGCTTACTGCTACAGATCTGGGGAAAGTATAAATGCTTTGAAGAAGTTCCCTCCCCATACCTGAGTCATGGTCCCTGCCTGCACACCAGCCTTCTCCACAATACATATTCTACAGCCTGCTTACACTTGGGCCAAATGCTCCTGCCTATGTACAAGCTTGTCTGGGTTTGCTACTGTATTGCCAACACAGATTATCCATGGAAAAGTGTCAATTCAGACACTAGGAGGCAGACACCAAAACCATAATACCTATGTATGAGAGTGAAAATGATGTCTTTTTTTTTTTTTTTTTTGAGCAAAAAGTTCTTTTAGCATCTGAAAATTTGCATCTGTACTGCAAAGAACACCACTTGCAGACTGATAGAACAGGCTGAGATCAGATTCAGTGTGAAGGAAGTGTAGCTCCTTTAGGACTGTCATGGAAGTAAAATATTCATCCCCTGAGGCAGAAATGGAGGTTTAACCAAGGAAAATAAGGCTTTACATCAAGCCACAACGTATTATTGGCTAGAAGGCTGCTAATATGCTTGCATAATTCTGATTACCAGCAAAACTGAGAAGGTAGCTCCTACACTGATTTTGAGTGACATGATTTGGGGATACAAAGAGGTAGCCAAATTAGCTCTAAAAAATTTTTATCTATGAAAGTTTCGCTAATGTCTCATCTTGAGGCCTGATATGGATATGTTTCTGCTCTGTTTATTTGTTTGTTTGGAAAGGCAGACATGATAATAAATTAGCAGATAATCAAAATAGAGAGGGGACTTAACCTGGCTGGGAGTTCTGTTGATTCCTGTGTAGGAAAGCAATTTCCTTCCTTCTGTGTATCAGTGCTTTACATTTTCCTTGCCCCATAGAATTTCTTTTATCCAGACAGATTAACATGGACTCTCAGATTCATATTTGGCATGTACAAATATGAACTCCCTCTGTCTTTCCCCTCCAAAACCCAATCCCCATGTCTTCCCCCTGCCAAACTCTCCATTGTTTTAACTCATTGTTCAAACAGACTGTAAACCCTTCACCAAAGTTTTCATGAATAACATTGCAAACTTTGGAACAAATCCAGAGCCAGTTTGAAGATAATAGGAACACTGAGTACTAAATAATACACTGACAGAAGACATGACACCATGCTGGTAGAAGACATGTGTGCATGACTTTTATAGTAACCAGGGCACTCATTGCTTGGTAGTCAGAAGACAGCAGAGTAAACTACTGAAAAAAAGGCAATTTTTAATATCTCATGACTTGATCTGGAGAAGATCATATGTATTACATCAGAGAGAGATTTAGTGTCCTTTGCAAATGACCCTTTGTATAGGGAAGCTGGAGCTGGGTGTCCTGGGTATTTGATATTGAGGAGTCACATAGGGATTCTCGGTGTACATATTGGACAGGAATTTCTCCTAAAACCATCATCTCTGAAGGCTGGTATGTATGGCAACACTGGTAGTATGTAAAGGCAATTGATAGGTTTCAGAGTCATCACATCATGGAAAAAGAACAGGACTATCTCCACCTCATAAAGTTATTTAATTAAGTTAATTAAAATTATTTTTTTTTTACCTAATTGCTCATCTTTAATCTGTAGTCCATGTGCTTCTGCATTTTCCACTTTTCAGCCACTGAACAATATCTAAGCTATCTTCCAATGCGTTAGCCCAAATGAAATACCAAGTTAAATCAATCACCCCAGAGGGAAAAAAAAAAAAAAAGCTTATCCATAATGTTTTCTGCAATCTGTGTCTCAACTTGGATGCCCTCAAAAGGAGCACAAGACTTTGGAGCAAGCCCTTCACAAGGTTCATGTGTTTCAGGTATCTTCATCCTGCATTCAGACTAAGTAATTCACCTGGAGGCAGTGGTAGGTCAAAGCTTGAGGTCACGTTCTTGAATTATGTCCTGTTAAGCAATTACTTAATGCTGTGCCTTCATAGGTAGAAGCTGCACAGGGGAAAAAAAGGAAGAAATCTGAAAGTGCTGAGCTCTCTGTCTCTCTATTCTCTATATAGGAAAGTCCTAACACTGTGGCCAGGATTGAAGCTGGACATTGCACAAATACTTGGCTGGGTCTGGGAGAGGGCTATTGTCATCTTGCTAGACCCAGCCTAAACCAAGTAAAGAGACTTATTTTTAAACATCCTCAACTTCAAAACTCTGCATCTTCCTTGAGAAGATGTGCTTTGTGGTGTCAACGAGCTCATGATGTCAATGTGATTGAGATGGAGTGAGCCACACAAAAGGATCACGCACCACTGGACATCCCTTTGCTGAAGCTGTGGAGAGTGAGGAGGGTGACTAAGGAGCACACTTCACCTTTAGCTTTATCTTTCATTGCTTGTACAGGATTGAGTACTTTCACTTCACAGATTACTTCTGTTTGAAGCCTTAACCATGCAGTGTAACGCTTAGGTATAAAAATGGCATGGGAGGCAAAGCATAGAAGAATTATATATTACATATGCATACAACAGAATGAAGCTAGCACAAGCCCCATGACAGCTGTGATTATCTGTTCCACTTCATGGGAGTACTTTCCTTTATTTATCACTGTTTTCTAGTGATATTAGTGAGGTTTGTGCATACTGTGTGGAAGAGGACTGAATTCTTCTGCCTTTTCTTAGGCAAAACCCCCGGTCAGGAACAAAGGCTCTGATGACAGTCAAGAAATATCTCTGTTCACAAGCACTCTTTACAGGTGATTGCTTATGTATTAGAGATGCAAATATCATTTTTGTCTCAAATGAGGTAAATCTAAGATTAATCTCCCATCGAAGAGTAAATGTTCCCTTTACCTTTCATGTGTAGTAGCTTGAAAGAGGCTACACAACAATAAATTGCATTACAGAAGCTCCCACTGACACAACCATATGTTAGCAGTCTCTGTTTTGAAGGGTTACAGCTCGGTTGTAAGAATTTGCTGTGGGCTGAAATTTGGCAGTCCCCGCTCGGTAGTTAGATTTTAAACTGGAGCTACAAATGCATACCATTTCGTCGCAAGTCATCTTGAAAAGCGCAGACGGGGAAAAAGCCAAAGCTTGTTAAATTGAAGTTTGGTGCCTATGAGACTACAGGCTGCCACCAACACTGTTAAATGAAAATGTGTGTGGTGATAACATCCGCTCTGAGTGCTTCTTCCCTTTAGCAAAATGTTAAAAAATCAGCTGCAAACCACAACGAGGGAAAGAGCTGCCTTCTGGCACTGTGGCCTCAGCAGGTTGCAGCTCCTGAGGCTGTGGGAAGACAATGACCTGTGGTATTCGGGAACATGATCAGCTTGCAATGAGAGCCCTGAGAGAAAGGGGGGTGAAGAGTGAAAGCCTGAAAGTTGAGGAGCAGACAGTGGGGGGGGGTGGGGGTTCGGTGGGCTGATTTTTGGTTGGTGTTTTTTTTTGGTTGTTTTTGTTTTTTTGTAAGCCCCTTGCACATGCTGCCTTCACATTCCCACTTCTTGACTGTAAGGAAAAAGGAAAAGCTTCCTACTGGGAGCTCTTCCCTCTGTTGCCCAATAGTGCAGGGTGGTCACAGGGGAAGGAGGGACAGGGCAGAAGTTTCTAATGAGTTAAATGATATAAAATGGCTTAGAAAGAGAGAGAAGAGCATCCACATCTGTCTTTACTGCTTTTACATTCTTTGTGGGTTTTAGTGCCTATTTAGGTGACTGGGCTGTTGCTGGTTTGAGATGAGGAGAGTTCAGCCCCTTTCCCAGAGGGAATTCTGCTCTGCTTCACAACAGGGATCTGCAACTTTCTTTAGTTGAGCTGAATGCTTTTGTTAACTAACAGAAGGTAGGGCTTCAAGGGAGGTCAGGGAGTGTCTGGTCCACCCTGCTGTTGGATCACTTTTGAACCTGAGCATACTGTGGCAGGTATGGGAGAATGTTTAGCAGGAAGGCTTTTTTCTTGATAACCTTCTGAAGACATCTGCTACTGTCATTGAAACATTCTTTGTGGGCACCAACAGAGACTAGTAATAACTTCGTTCTAAGTTGTATATGAGGCTATTTTGTATATGAGTCACAATTTTGGCAGTGTTAGGATAGGGGTGCTATGTATTCATGTCTGGTTTGTCTTTTAGTGGACACTGGAATGAACATCCTGTTTCTTCTCCCTCCGCTGGTCAGAAGTCCTGGCAGTAGAGTATAAAGGACGTTTCATTCCATTATGGGCTAGTAGCTACATTTTGAAGTTACTAACCTTCAAATGAACAATTCAACACTGCTTTTAATGTACAAGAATTTCTTCTTGGTGTTTTTGAGGGGTGGGGTGGGTATGCAAGAGGGGCTGTAAGCATGTTGTAGATAGAAGTGTGCACTCTGGGTGGGAGCTGTGAGGACTCTGAAGGAGACTCACAATGCTACAATCTGATCCATCCTCCTCACTTTCACCAGGGCTGTCACCGTGCTGATACCAGACCATTTGCACATAAATGTGTCCATGTAGTTTTGATGTTCAGCTCTTTTGACCATCTCCTAGGAGGATGAGCAATGTACCAGCCATGCAGCCATGTCCTTTAAGAGGAATTCCTCTAGCTCAAGGAGCAAGGCTCTGATTTGGGATGCAGCAGGCTATGTTGTGGTCCTTCTGAAGGCAGGGTGGGAGACGGTTCATCTAGCCTTTGTGGCTGCTGAAGTTGTGTGGATCTTCTAGAAAAATCCAATTCATCACTTCAACTCTAATAGTGCCCAGCAAAAGTTGAAGACTGCATGCAAAGAAATATAAATCACAGCTTCTTGGTGGATCGGCAAATGTAGGAATGTGCTGTTTGAAGAGGCTCATCCAACTTGACAGATTTTTTCCTTAGTTTGTGTGAGTAACTTTTAGTCGGATGGATCTCAGTGGATTCCAAACACAGTGTGGAGTTAGAGGGGGGATTGCAATTAGGGCTGTTAGTCCAGGTTTGTCTTGCCTGCCCACATCAGCTGAGATCACATATCTGTGTGAACTGCCTCTCATCTGAGAACATGGAACTCTCTTTCTTGGTCTCATTCCTGCTCTTGGTCTTCAGAATATGAATGCTTGGTGCCATTTGGATCTTCCTGGATGTAAGAAGAAAATAAAAAAAGCCTCTATGAATCTTCAGGCATGTAACCAACACAACAAATTTCTTCATAGAGGGGTCCAATAGTCCACTTCAAATCAGGAACTGGAGAAACAGATGTCTCTAAAATGTGCCTCAGGCTCTGGATAGGCTGAATCGCCGTGTGGACATGCTCCTTCCTTCCTGCTGACTTCCCAGAAGATGCAGAGACACTTGCATGTCCCCCTTGGACAACTAAAACTGGGTTGAATAAGTCAGAGCATACACAAATTGTTTGAATACAGCTGGGAAGGCTGTACACAGACATGAGCAGCCTTTACTGCAAAACCAGCTTTTCTCTGCTGAGCAGCCTCCTGAGTTACTTTACAAGGAGGATCTAATGTGCTCTATGAAAAGTAAAGAAATTAAATAGCAAGCGTTCCACTTGACCAAAAGGTCAAAGTCTCTGCGATTAAAATGCTTTGTTATTTTAAGATCAGGGAATGTCACATAACCATTATATATAAATGGCAAAGTTTCTGTGTGTGCTGGCTGCTGCAGAGCTTTGCTAACTCTGCCCTTGGGGGTGCCAGATGAATCTGCCCTCCTGAAGCATTTTCCACTTCCTACAAACACTGCTGCATGACTGGCAGGCAAGGAAAACTTTGCAGCTGGAGAGATTAAATGCACTTCAATTCTGTGCATGCAATGTTGTACTTCTCGCACTGCTCTTCTTTGAGGGTACTTGTGCTGTTTTCTCTTCTTATTCTCTTTAATAAGGCAGCCCCCAAACTAATGTAAAATATTTTGACCTTATAATGCAATTTTTTTTTTCTGGAAATGCCCAGATCCTTGGCATTTGGATGGCGGGTGACTAGTCGATGAGGCAATACAGCAAACCCAACAAGGCTGACTTTGCCTTGAGTTTGACTGGACTTTGCAGGTCTGCTGAGCAGAGACCAAAATGGCTCTGATTCACATGGTGCTGGGCCTGACTGTGAGACATAAGTAAATGTCCAAAGAGAACTGAGACAATATACTTGAGTTTTACTTCTGTTTATCCACATCAGGAAAATAATAGGATGGGGTGCCAGTGGATTAATTAAATGTTTAATTTATTTGACAATTTGCAAATAATGTTGTTACAAGTGGATTGTGCTGCTTTGAACTTTAAGCAATGTTAGATTTGGCTTTAAATGATGAAGTCCAGCACAGTGATAGAGTGAGAATGAGAAAGTCAGGAAGGTCATTCACAGTTAAAATAAATACCTTGAAGTTCAGATAATTTATGATCCCAGTTTCCAAATCCTGACTGTTATAGAAATGTATTGTAATAATAATACTGACCTGAAATAAACTCTTTGAATTAACTGCTTTTTTCAAGTGTGCCAGACAGACAGAGATGGAAATTCAGGCAGGATAAGGTCTGAGGTCCCAACAAAACAGCCTGTCTCTGCTGGTATCCCCTAACAGGCCCTGGGGTGTCTTCTTTTAATGATAAAATGCTTCTTTTCAAATTCTACATGCATTTCTTCTCCAATGGATTCTTGAAATTGAACTTAATCTTCTGCTGTGAAGAATATATCAGAAGGGTCAAAGGAAACAAGAGAAAAATCATATTTTCACATTCTTTTTTTTTTTTATATATATGAATAAACACATACAAAGCTCTAAAGCCTGGACAGAATAGAGCTGTGGGGAGATGTTGAACTCTCCTCCTTTCTCTCTGCTTTTCCTTCCCATGTCTTATTTTCCCTTCTGCTTAGTGGGAAGACATGCAAAAAGAGTAATTTGTCCTTTGCATGCTGTTTTGAGAGTTGAGTGAGTGTCTTGACTCGCTCATGAAATGATGAATTATAGATTCATTGAGCAATAGGGCTGGAAGATGCCTCAGAGACCTCCAGTGCTGGAAATTGCACCATCTCACCAGATAATCTGTTTCAGCATGTCACCATCCATCTGTTAAGCAGAGGATCACAGCATCAGCTTTTGCCTTGGGCCTTCAGTCTTAGGCAGGCCAGGACTGCTCTCCACTGAATGGGAGATTGGTGAACCTGCTTTGCTCCTTGCACACAAATTATTTGTAGTTTGGCACTTGTGCATTGCAGAGACACCTGGTATTCATAACCTACAGACAAAAACGTGCACAAAGTGTATTAAAGAGCTCTCCTCCCCTGAATGGTGCTCAGGAGATGTGGATGGGCTGCTTCGGTTGTCTTTGTCATTGATGCCTGTGACTGTGCTGGATTTGGAAACAGGGCAAGGAATGCTAGAAAATATGTCCCATGTGCCATATCACCTGGTGGGCCAGAAGTTGAATTGGGTTGGATCGAGCTGGGTGACATGAAAGTCTGTAGCTGTGGTCTGTACTTCTTATTCTCTGGTCATCAGGTCCAAAGAGTGCACAAATTGGGTCATGGACATTCACTTCCTTTTTGAAGTGAGAAAATGCATTTGCACCAACCTGACCATCAAAGTAGTTCCACAATGTAAACTGTTTAAAGCTTCCCCAAAAAGACCTCTCCAGAAAAGAGAATTGATTTTCCCTTATTCCCTCCTATGCCAACACAAAATATTTCAACACACAGTCCACAGAACATGCGAGACATCACCAATGCCTACTCACTGCACAAATTGCATGCTGTTTATATACACATGCTATTTAACATACTTATTTTTTGAATGCATCCGAAGAATCTTTTACTAAAACAGATCTTATTTTCACATGTGGCTCTGTATAATGAATTTTTCAAAGAATTCCACACCTACTTGAAGAGAAATTGTATCTTGAGGAAAGTATAGCTTGATTATCAATTCTTAACCATGTTGAACTCCCGCCTTTTCTGTTTTAATCTGTATTGCTTTTTTTGTATGTATTTTATATTAGAACTTGGAAACAGATGCAGTTCTTTTTATTTTTATTGGGGTTTTTTTAATTCTTTTTCACACAGGGTTGAATGCACATATTTTATTATGGCTCTCTTTTTGTCATTTACAAAGGAAATGCACACTCTGACAACATCGTGTGCACCAAATCAATGAAATATCCTGTGTTTTCTATTCATTAAGCCCCTAAAGCACTATGAGAAAATTCCCTCACTTTAATTACACACCTCAGGGATGTGCAGGCCAAAAAGGAGGCAGTCAGACAAAAAAGACTGGTCTCTGCCAAAAAGAAAAAAAATGCTGGTAAACATTTATTTTCAGCAGGGAAATCTGCTATTAATTCATATAGTGACTTTCCCCAGCTGAAATAATGAGGAAAGCCAAGTGAACCAAATGTTCACAGTGAGCAAACATGAACAGTAGGAAGTCAGCCCATCTTGTATGTACATGTTTATTCCATCAGCCTTTGAAGAACGTCTGCACACGTCTGGGTTTTTTTTGTGTATGTGCATTGAGTGTCAACGTTTACTCACACTCCTCCAGGGGGGTGACTTGTTTGCAATGAAAGCCTTCAGCTCTAATACAGACACCCAGATTCAGTGTGTCCCATCTGAAAGGGAGGGGTTTAAGATGCTGAAATATGTAAGGTGGCTCCAACTAACTGCAAAGTCTGAGCGTGCCCATCTGAGCCACAGGAATATTTGGTCATGCACTGGGCTGTTGGCTTATGAAGGTGCTAGGGGTGCAGGACTTTTCTCCTTACCTGTTGAAAATACTTGTGCTTTCAGACGTATTCTCTGTCGCTGCTGTAAGAACAGTCCACCAATGATTATTAAGGTCTTAGGAAAAAGATTAGGTCCAGACTCCACTAACACAACAAAGTGGGCCATATTTCACAGAATCATAGGACAGTTTGAGTTGGAAATGACCTTGAAGATCATCTAGTTACAATGTATGAACTACGGATGCAAAGTGCTGAACCCTGTGAGTGAATCAGTTCATCTGTACTAAACTGCAAATTGTACAATAGATGTGTGTGATGGTTACAGCAGACTATAAAAAAAAGGGAAGAAAAGCCATCATTACTTGGACTATCACCTTCTTAAGTCAGGGAAAGTCTTTTCTGTATTTGGGTGTGCTAACAAAATGGCTTCCTGACTTTAGTCCTTCCTGGAAGCACTTAAATACACCAAGCTATTTTCAGTAGCATTTGTAATGCTGTATTCAGTTGATGCAGAAATCCCTTGATCAGAAAGGAAGCCAGCTGTGTCTTCATTTTAAATTGGACTGATCCTGGCACTTTTTTGTTTCATTGTGCTCTGCACTCAGTCTGAAGCTCTGGGTGCTTGGCACCATGGGCAGAAGTGCTGGAGGGTTTGCAGGCTGATGTGGCTGTTTACCTGAGCAGGAAGAACAGTATCGGCACCCATGAGTTTTGTATAAAAAAGGAGAGTCTTCAGAAATTTTTGGGCCCTGTAATTAGTAATTTGAAAAGTAGCAAAGCAAGTCAGGAAAATTTTGTCTTCTTTTGCTTCCTTTATTTTTTTTTTTTTTTCAGCTGGGTGAGCAGGCTTGTCCAATGGAGGTGCTCTTCAGAAAAAGTCCATGCAAGTTCTG
>NDXB01022408.1:33570-45475 GCA_002631895.1 Agapornis roseicollis
AAAAAAAAAAGCCTGTGAAGTATCACTGCTATGTTTTAGTCTAATGCTACTTCTATCTTTTATCCTTTTTAATTAGAAGGCAAATTCTCAGACCGCCAGGCCTAATCCCTACACAGTGGAACAAAGCCCAGCAAAGTCTTTGAACACTGCCCAGCCAGGCAGCACAAACCCTAGTAACTGTTGGCAGTAGGGCTAGGACTCTGACCCTCATCTTAGCCATTCTCTTCCAGCCCCTGATGCTCCCTGCCCTTCGAAACCTTGTCTGTTGTTCTTCTGTTTGGATTGAAAAGACAAAAGGGGAAACAATGTGGGAAACCTAGAGGATTGGCTAGGTGGGATGCGGGGGAGCTGGTGACGGATAGGAGAAAGTAAATGGAGTTTCACGGGAATGGACACAGTGGGGAGAATTGGATCCCCAGATTATGTCTTTAGGTTCAAGAAATTTCTTCATCCCTCACTAAATCTTTTCATGGACAATGCCACTTTTAAACAATTGTTGCATTTCCAATTACTACAGGAGTGTTCAAACAAATGGCAAAACCCTTAATGAAAAGTTTGCTCATATTTTAAACTTTGAAGATCAAAATCCATAAAACAAATAGCTTTTACATGAGTTTTGCTCAGACACTTATGTCTCCAAATTATTTACACTTGTGATATTTCCAGTTGAGAGCATAATTTGTGCCTAGTCAAGCAAAACAAGCAAATACATATAGATACATGAATTTCCAGAGCTAGCAGGAGCACCACAGAATAAACATTTTGACTAAGGGAGGCTCATGTCAAGCAAGCCAGTATTAAAAAGCTCTGCCTGTGTTCTATTATTTTGGCTAACCACAAATCATTAAGAGAGAAAACAACAGATGTGTCTACGAGCACACAAATATCTTCCAAACTGTGTTTATGCATGTCAACATAAAAGCCTGAATTACTCTAGTGTGCAGGGTTCCAGCAAAGAATGATGTGGTTATTTTAATCTACGTGTATCATATATAACTACCATACCTAAGGAGGTATAGAAAAAAAACTCAACCCCAAAACTAGCAAAAAAAAAAAAAATAGTGCAAGCACCTGGGGATCCAGACAATTTTGCTTTCCCTTTAAAAATCTGGGGCATGGCTTGGCTTTCCTCCAGCTGATGTAAAATGGGGTATTTCCCTAACTTACTCCATGGAGGATCCGACCCTTTTCCTTTTATTTTTTTTCGGCACTTTGGAGTAGTATTTACAAAGGACAATTTCTGATTTTTAAATTACTTAAGTCTGGTTAGGGAAAAGGGGAATAAGCTCCTTGGATATTTAGGCACTTTTAAAGACATTTACCCTAAATCCTTACATTCATAGGCACTCACTTTTGAGGGCTAAAGTGGCGGTGTGTTTTTAAAGGAATTTAGTTAAACCAGTGCAAAACTCTTTGTGGACATCATAAATCAATTTAAACCTGGCTTATGCTGATTTAGCTTAGTTTAGCTACTAAGTGTCTTAAGCTAAATTGATAAGCCATTTTTAAACCCATTTAAGAATGTCTACACAGGGCTTTGTGCCAGTGAACTTTAATCAATTGAAAACCAATTTTAGCAGGTACCATTTTGAGTGCAGACAAGATTAGGCATTTTGAATGGGAATGTGTGGTGTGATACTGAGTTTTCCTTTTAACACCTCTGATTCCTAGCACACCTGTCTGGGACTCCAAGTGGTACAATCAATTTTGTGCTATGAGTGTTGTCAATGTTAGACCATTTTTTTGGCCATGCCATGATGGTGGCATTGAGTTGCTTTAACTGACATTTGCCTGCTGGCAACAGTTGAAGGCTTTGGTTGAGTTGCCCTCTGTTGTGCTGTGTGGGAAAATGCTCACTGCAACCTTTCAGTTGTAGGGTTTTAGTTCTAAAGGAGGACACACAGGATTCAGAGGGGTCAATACTGTCTTGTAAAGTCACCCAAGGGCCTTCTACCAAATGGGTTTACAGCTTGTATGAACCAGGAGCTGCAGGCATGGGCTTTGTGGTGCTCCCCATGGGCAGAAGTGCCTACACAAGCAGTCTGGGGGGCAGATGAGGGCATGTGTTTCCTTTGGAGTGACAGAAGTTAGGACTTGGCCTTGCAAACACCACTTTGGTCTAAAGGATGAAGGTAGGAGACACTCCTGGGTGCAGGCCAGTGGAGAGACAGGAACAAGAGGGTGCTGGGGCCACACTGGACTAGCTTCTCCAGGTCTCCTCTGATTTGGGGCATCCAAAATGGCCATGGAGATGAACAGGGGCCTTTTTGTTCTCCTGTGGGCAGAACTGTTGAGGAGTATTTTCCCTAAGATGGCACCAAAAGGCCACCAATATGGGTGGTGGACAAAACAGCTGTCTCTCAGCTTGGTCCTGTTCACATTTCACATGTGTGAGGGACCCAGATGACTGCAGACACCCATGGGAAAGGTGTGTCAGAAGACAGACACTGTCTTCTCCATCATTTTATCCTGCATGGATCAGGTTTGGTGCACCATCCACAGGTTGTATGGTGCACCATGTTCACACAGGTATGAAAGATTGGGCAGATTTTAAGCTTGCATGTGAGCTGAAACACAGTGCCGTGACTAACATTTGAATCTAAGCATAGACTTAAATACACTCCTGAACTGAATCCAGCTGGGCTTCTACTCTTAAAATGGAGTCCTTGGTACAGAACACAGTTGCTATTGTGCATGTGCTTGAAATGTGAGGTTCAGCTCCTCTGATGATGGGATTATGGTACAACTGCCTGAGGATGCATGGGTTGAGATGGTTTTGTGTTGTGTGGCTTGTGGCCATAAGAACATTGGGTGAAAAGGCTGTGCTGCATCAGTGCAGTGTGATCAACTCTGTTCATGTTGTGCATTGCTGACTCCATGTTACTGTCAGGTGGTAAGAAGGATTGGCTATTAAAACCTAAGTGAAAGCTTGGGGGGGTGGTGGTGTTTGTGCCTGTCTCCAAAAATTTGTGGTTGGTTGTTTGATTTCTTTTTTTTTTTTTTTTAAATTAACTGGCCAATTTAAGAAATATCCTGCAAATTCTGACCAAATTCCAATCAGATTTTAACTCATGAAAAGAATTACCATTTGTCCTACACTGGCATGTTTTGTTCCCCANTTTGTTGGGTGTTTTTTTTTTTTTTTTTTTTAAATTAACTGGCCAATTTAAGAAATATCCTGCAAATTCTGACCAAATTCCAATCAGATTTTAACTCATGAAAAGAATTACCATTTGTCCTACACTGGCATGTTTTGTTCCCCACAGGTGGTGCTTTCTTGTTGCAAACAGGGTCTGCCATATTATCATCATATGTTCAGTTTCTGCATAGGTATAAATGAGTTGTTTAGCCAAATGAAGGAGCACATGAATAGAGATATTTACAGTTTCTTTCATTAAAAGAAATCCTATGTGATGCATAAAATTTATGTGATATCCCACAATGTATAACTTCTTGCTTTTCATTACCGTATCAGAGGCAATTATATTCCTTCCTTCCTCATTTCCTCAGCATGCAAATACTCCTGTGCCACTGTCCATGTATGTGTGGTGGAGAGGAGCTGCAATTCTTTCTTGTAATCTAACCGTGCACAAATTTCCAAGTGTTTTTCCATGCCATTAATCTTAATATTGAATGCTCTAATCTGTTTATAGAGCACAATGCATGCTACCCCCTGATAAAAATCTTCTATACATGTCTGGGCAAACAGTGTGAATAAATAATGGTCCATTTCCATATTGCAAAACAAACAGCTACTGTAAATTTATTTTTATTTCCAGCCTCCCTGCTTCCCTCGTGGGGTGGAGCCTTCTTGCCCTGGAGTGAAAAGGATCAAAGATAACATTCTTCTCTGTCTGGGTATACTTTGTGGACCTGCCTCCCAACAGCGGGATGAAAGGAACTTACTAAACTGTTGCCATTTTGCAACATCTGCTATAATTCCCCTAAATCCAGATTTGTCTGACACAGAGAGCTCCTGTTCTTACATCATTGCCATGTGACAGTATAACACCAGTCACATCAAGCTTGAGGATTCCAGCTCCAGGCAATGATAATATGAAGAAAACCTTTCTTGCCTACGGCAAAACACTTGTAGCAACGTATTATTCATCTGGCCAATTTAAATCTTCTCTCAGAAAGGTACCCAGAAACATATGCAGCATGCCTTTGTAAAAGGCTTGAGCTGCTCATAGGCAAATGACCTGAACCAAGAGTACAAAACCCAATGTCCTAATTAATTACTGCTAAGCAGCTCTGATACACAGAAAAGAAATGCTGGTACTAATCCTTAACCCTGTCCTACATTCTTAAAATAGCCAAAATATTGCTGACAGCTAGGAAAACAAAATTGCCTCTGATTTAAAGGTTTTGGACCCCAGCTTAAAAAGAAGATCAGAATACAATATTTGAAAAGAGTGATTTTGGAAAAGTTGCATTGGAGCACATACTCTGGCTCTGCAGTCGTGTGGTCCCAGTTTTAGAGGTGGAAATAGAGCCAGGAAAGCAAAGCCTAGCTAAAGCCTCTCTGGGTCTGTGTGTCCCCTTTTGCTCTGCAGACCTGCAAGTTTCAGCACAATGCTGGGTTGTTTCTCAGTGTTGTCTGAGAATATATAACAGGGCAAAATAACATCAAAATCTGTAAAAGCAATGCCATTAGCACCCCACTTACTGAAGCAGTCACTTGGAGCATTTATTGGGACATAATCCTTTAGTTTGCAGGCAATGATGTTGAAAACTAGATTCAGTGTCGACTAATGACAGCCACATTTTCTTACCAGTTTTCTGGGTGTAGCAGCTTGGTCTGGTGGCAAGAAAATTCACATTTTACATGATTTAGTAATTATGTGTCACATGATGGAACTGGCCAGTGCTGGGTGGAAAAGTGGTCTTTTCATGGCTTGGGAGGACAGTGAAGAATCCATTTTAGAAACGAAACAGAACATCAGCTAGAGGGAGAGGATTGTCTGCATTTTCATATAGATATGCCACTGTTTTCAGACATGAAGACAACCATATCAAACACAGGCATTCTTTTGGTAATTCCAGGTTAAATATCTCAGACACGCATTCAGTTCCTATTTCTGTGGCCACCTCACTGTTTCCATATATATTTTCACATGTCAGCCAGGCAGGAAAACCCTATTACCTTTATTTTCAAGTCAGGAAGGGATGCTAAGATATTCACCTGTGGCCATGCAGGAGGCCTGCACCACTGCGGGAAGTAGGACCCATGTCCCCACATCTTTAGGCATACCTCTTATCATAACCACAGCTCACACCAGGTAATAACTGTATCACCTAACTGTGCCTCTGTGCAGCAAAGAACTTTCCATAAGGCTCAGTTCCCTATAAGAGTAACACAAAGCTAGTGTAGATTTTATATTGAGTCAAAGAAAAATTTCTATTTGGCAATATTATTATCTTTTCCTTTCTCCACCTCTGTGATGATTTGAGGTGAGGGTTTTTTTTTAGCCAAGTAACACCAGCATCAGACACTCAGGGCTCCTTGATGCTGTCCTGAACTGGCTCATAGCAAACTGTTGAATATGATAATTATGTTGTTGGTACCCAGGGATGGAAACCCATAAATAAAGGATGTATCTTCCATTGCATCCAGATTCAAATTTCCCATGAAGACAAAGGAAAACCTTTTCCTTAGGTGCAACCCCACTTCATGCATGTGGTCTAATCCTGCAAACTAGTCTGTGATACCATGGGTTGGCATTTGTGAAGTGACTTGGTGATTTCATGTGAAGGAGCTGGTTAGCAGGAACTGGGCTTTGAAATTTCTTTCTGACAACCAGACCAGACCAGGAGTCCCAGTAGGTATATCAGCTGGGGAAATGCCAAACTCATGAGTGTTTTCCTTCTGCCCATGTCACTTTTGTGCAAGCTGTGGCTCTCTTAAAGACCCAGGCTAAAGCTTTGCATTTCTTGTCAGTAAGGATATGTCAGCAGTCCTTTGCCACTTGGCTATTCTGAACCTAATGCCTAAGTGATGTCCTTGGTGATGACACAGCTTACTGATGACATTGAGTGCTGATTTAGAGAGATGCAACACCCCCACTTTGGGGTTAATTCCCCTGTCTGGTTTTGCTTTTAATACTGTGTAGAGCACTGACTTCTGTTTCTGCATGTACATTTTAGGGTTCAAGTGCCAGCAGATGATATAAAATCCAGTGTGTCCTGGTTTTAATTTGCCCAGTGAGAACCTTAAATAAGGGATGAAATTGAGGCAGTTTTCTTGGGCCCAGGGAACACAGAACTATTGGGGCATCATCACGCCTTTCCTAGGGTTCCCACTTACTCTAATCATCTGCTTCATTGAAAATACCAATGCTTGGTCCTCAGAGGGGTTTTTGCATCAAACCCCTCCACACAGGAATTAGATATGTACCTTTTTTTGATAACCTGGGTGCCCAGGGTTGGTACTGATCTGTGGGTTCCTTCCCATGGCTCTGCAGGTCACTGGTTCTTCCAGCATCCTTGTCTTGGGTGACTGCCTGCAGCTAGAGCCCCCATTCAATAGCTCATTAAAGAGGATATTTTTATTTTCAAAAGGGTTACGTATTATCAAGGAAAGTGCTTGTTTCTATAACCCAGAAAATTGCATAAACCCAGGATTTTTCTACTCATTATTAGCATTATTTTAAAATGTAGGGAAATTAAAGTGGTGTCTGAATTCCTGATTATTTCCTAGACAAACATTCGTGTTAAATCCACATACTTAAAACTTAAAAAGTTTTAACTTTTTTTTTTCCTTTTCTTTTTGTAAAGCGCTCTTGCGATCTTCCTAAATTTGGCTGTGCCACTATTTCATTTTGCTAATACCCCTTGAAACTGTTAACACTTTTCCCTGAATACTTTCCTAGTGGATACGAAGCAAAAAGGAAGAAAGGCAACTGTCAAACTGATTAAGTGAAAGCTCATTAGAGAAAGTAACAAGAGGTAAAATCTGCATATGCATTGCTGAAATGTGTCTGATCTTGCTAAATTGTGAAAAGACAAAATAAGCTCAAACCTTCTTGTGCTGTAAATAGTTAGGGGGAGATGGGGGCTGGGAATGGGAAGGGCTCCCAAACTGTGTTTCATTAACTATTCCTCTTTAGAAATACGCTGAGGAGCAGCCCCTGCTAACACCACTTCAGTGAAGGGTTTGCTGGTGTTTTAATGCCAAACCCTGATTTATAGGGGTTTGTGCCTGTATGGTAGAAATTTGCTCTTCCTTGAACCCTGACAAACAAGACCAAACCACAAAAACTCCAAACAAAAATCCAACAAAACCATTTAAACGGTGGTTCATTTAAAAAAAAAAAATAAAAATCATAACATAGAGTCAGTGGTAAATCCTGTGTGTATTCACACAGCTGAAAAACACCTTTCTATTTCCCTTTTTTCCAAGTGAAGTTAGGTAATTTATTGGTTTGAGGTAAGGAAGATCTCACTTTGGTTTTAATGAGCTAACTGATCCAGTTCTGGATGTCTAAAAATGAGCCCTATTAGCTCATCGTGGGGAGATGTAGAGGTGTGGGCATGATCTGGATGCATCCTGCGCTCAGAGCACCATGAGTTGTATCATAGGTTGCGAGCAGGTTTCTGGGTATTTCACCAATGACCTTTCATCATATCTGCTCCAACGTCAGGGTGCTGCGAGATCTGCAGACAAATTTTATCTTTTCCCCACTATCTGTTCCCCTATGACTGGGAATGTCCGGCTGCCCATGGGGATGCTTCAGTGAATTATTTGAGGGTGTCTACTCCAGCTCAGCTGAGCCCATATCCCTTGTCAGAGGCTCAAACTGAGCACCCTCAATGGCTTCATCTTAAATTGACTGTAATTTCTGAAAACACAGGTAGAAATTTGAATGTGACTTGGAATGTGGGCTGTACATCTCCTTCCATAGTTTTTTTTGTAAGAGGTGGGCAAGCACCTAACCCCTGCTGGCTATGGTAAAGGCGTTATTAATAACTTAAATATCTTTGCTCTTACACATACTCCTCTAGGAGATTTTTTTCTTCTAGCTTTTTAAATATATATACATCTCCCAATTAAAAGAGGAGAAAGAAGAGGAATACCAGAGTACTAAGCTAAAGTAATGTAATAATTTTGACCTTAATCCACAAAATACAGATATTTTATGGTTTAGGCTAAAACTCAAGGCTGACATCTAACCTGACACAAATATGCTGTTGCATGTAAGAATTCCTGTTAAAAAAAAATAAGGTGCCCTGAATCTGCAAGCATAAGCCTGACAGCACTAATTTAAATATGAAAATATATCTGTTTGGGAGGTAGACCACACGTCTGAAAGTTACGAAGGAATCATCTATGGCAGAGCACGTTCCTTGGAATGTGGAAATTACTGTATTACAACAAGGCTGTTGTTTCCACCAGGGTGTTTTGTAGCCTGGCTCATAATATTATGTATTTCAGCAGATCCTTGTAATTACAAATTTAAGTCTTAAATCCTTCGCTTTTCTTTATGTTCTTAAAGTACCCCTATAAGTATCCTCACTCCAAGCTTAAATCAGACCCAAAATACAAGGTGAAATGGGGCTGGTTGAATTCTTACACTTTATAATGATATTTATTAAGCTAGCTTTGAAGAAAAATGTTGAGCTGAGCATTTCATTTAAATCCAATGGTACCTCCAAAGCGCTCTGGAATTGTTTAATTAAAACCAACGTGCACATTAATAAGAAAGGATATCATTTTGTCATTTATATATAATTTCTTTATTTTGTTAGGGGAATAAAAAATGAAGAAATACCCCAAAAATATAAAGAGAAGGAAGGACCAGTAAGCCTGATAATAGCCCTCCATGGAGAAGAAATAAGTATACAACAGAAGAAAAGCACAGTGAGGAACATAATGTTAGTAAAACACTCTTAATGCTACACAAGCTGTAGAAAATGCTATTTTGCATTTGGGCTGCAGCATCGTTAACTGTGAGCAATTGAGTAAAGAGTGCACCTTTTAAACTAATTCCTTGTGCTGGAGACATAACCACATCCAGAAGCCTACCTCATTAATATGCTATAGTGGTCAAATAGGAGATTAATAGCAAAGTCACCTGCTAAACCTACAAGGAACCTGTTGATTAACAATAAGCTCCAAAAATAAGATACCAGCCTGCAAAGCAAAATCGAGTCCAAGGGCAACAAGTGCTTCTGTAATTTATTCCTTCTTTACACAAGGGCATAAAGCTCCCTTTATAACCGTGTTTTCAAGGCCCTGCTGTGAGCTGTAGGTGTGAGCTTTTCAGCTGATTTATTAATTTTAGTTTCAATCAAAGTGTCACCTGCAGACACAAAAATGTAGGCCTCACGGCAGAAAATACAGTAAAAAAGACGGGGGTGGGGTGAGGGTGGGGGTGGGAAGAGAGAGTGAGGAGAAAAAGAGAAAGACCAAAGGTTTTATTCTGATGAGAAACTGCTAGCGAATGTAGTTCATGTTTTTTATTTCCTCATGCGAACACCAGAAGGCCCATTCTCCATGAAGCCCAAATAATTCCCAGCTACATAATTAAAAGAAAAAAAAATTCCGAAATGAAACATTTTTGTCATACTTCTAAAGTCAGCCTCAGACCCAGGCAATGGCGCTAACCCGGCGGCTGCCAAAATAATCAGCCCCTGTTGTCAGTAGGGGGACATTCTCCCCAACCAACTGCCTGAACAACAATTCCACTGAGCAAAATGTGCAAAAAATTCTCAATTAGTTGTCTTTATTTAGTGAACACTATGGGGTCCTCAACAGCTCTATAGAATTATGGCAAGAAAGCTGAGCTCTTCAGTAGCTTATTAGCATTCTCTGAGGGTTTGAGTGCTGCTGGTAGCAGACTGGTGCCTCCAAGAGCTGGTGGTGGGACTCCAGCACTCCTTTGGTTTTGTCCTTTTGTCCTTCCCAGCCAGCAGGAAGTATGGCCCCATGTCCAGGGTATTCTGGGATACCTTCCTCTCATTCACAGCTCTCAGGACTAGCAGCGCCCATGTCTTTGTCAGTGGCCATGAGCATCCTTCTTGTCTGGAAAGCAAAATCTCTGGATTTGCCATCTAAAAAACCTCCACCTTTATAAAGTGGGTTTCCTCGCTCCTCCCTCCCCTCTCCACTAGCTTTTCCAAATGAACATCACCATCGATGGGCCAGGGTTGAAGAAGCTAAATGTTATGCTGCCGTCCTATTAAATTACATCAGATGTTATCGACACCCTTCTTCGATATTCGAGCAAAAGAAGGCAAATGGGGTAAATAGAAATATCTCCCCATCCAATTCTTATCTTAATTTAAATGTAAAGTGATTTTTTTTTTTTTTTTAATAAAAGAGGGGAAAAATGATGTTGGGTAGCAAGTGTTAGAAATGTCTTTTCTGAGAAAGAGGGTATTTGCTGCTTTAGGGAAAACACTATCATTGACTAAATTAACAAGTTGTCTTATCAACTGCCATAAGCCTTCAAGTCTAATTAATTTAGTACTGATCAATAGCCCTGAATGAAGCATTGATTTTTTGCAGCTTACCAGGGTTGCAGCAGAAACATGTTCTCGGATCCTTGCAAGCTTCTCTCATTGTAACCATTCATTTGTGCTATTAACATTTATTTCTCCCTCTTCAACATCCAGCATGCATTTTAGGAATTGATTTCCATGGGACAGTTGACTTTAAAAATTATTTTGAAGAAAACTCAGCATGAGAGGGGGTTCCAGGAAATGTACTTCTCTCTTCTTTGAGTTACATTCTGCTAAAAAAATCTGTCTAAAAGGAAAAGGATTAAGTAGTAGGTCATGAAACGATGTAAAGCTTGGCAGAACTTTAGAGAAATCAATGGGGCTTTCCTCATTCATACCAACCAAAGGATTTTCTTCTTGAACACCTATGATGGTTTGAGCAGTATGACCCCTGCTCTGCTTTCAAGACACCTATGGCTCTTTGAATAGCATGTTAGAAAAGTTATGGCATCAACCAAAACCAAGGAGCCGTCCACAATCATTAGAAAAAGAACGAAGTCTCTAAAAACCAATGGATTACCCTGAAATTAAAATTACCCAATTGTTGTATGCATACTCAACAGACATGACATGGCAGCCCATGGAAAATATAGTCCTCAACACTTCCAGGGGGGCAGGTAAGACTTAAGAGGACAATGGGTTAAACTTCTTGAGAAGGAAGAGGAGGCATGTAAAGAGTAGATGAAGCATTGATGAAGAGGCTCCCAGAAGCCCTGTTGTGGTGGCAATGGCTTCAAATTGCATGTCCACACTATGCCAAGATGCTCAAACCCACCAACAAAAGCCCCTAGAGGTGCAGGAGGTATCATCAGATGTGATTCTTTTGTGCCATCCTTGCACCAGAGGGGTATGAGTGAGCCTTCCCCAGAGAAATGAGCTCATTATTTGTGTCTGCAAGCTGGAGGAAGAGCAATCCATCTGGCAAAATGAAGCTTTTGGGTTAAATTCTGCCCTGGGCTATGTCCCAGCAACACTGGCTGCTGACAGTGCCCCACCTTTGGCACTACAACCAGGAGCTAGTTTGTGGGGCTTCCTCGGATCCTCAAAATCATTCACTCCCAAATCCACCAGGATGAAATGAAGGAAAAAGCTGAACTCAGAAGGCGAAGTTGCCTATTTTGCATCTGCCGGGAAGCATCCTGACAGCCCCAGCAGAGTTGATAGAGTGTAAGAGAGATCACAATCAGGCCCTAAGTGCTTACAAATTAGCTTAAATTCCAAACCTGTCTTAGCAGGAGGAGTCAAGAAGCATTTTGACAGGTCTCCTCCAAACTCTTCACCTCCACCACACTGCCTGTGCTGAGGCACATCATTTGCTTAATTTTTTTAATTCCATGCATTCTCCTAGGGAAAAAGCCATACAAAACTTATTCCCATAAAAAAAAAAAAAAAAAAAAAAAAA
>NDXB01022409.1:0-17722 GCA_002631895.1 Agapornis roseicollis
CCCTGCTTATGGCAGGGGGGTTGGAACTAAATGATCTTAAGGTCCTTTCCAACCCTAACTATTATATGATTCTATAAAACATGATTCAGTGCAGCCTATGGGGCCTGATATCTTGGCAACTGCTTCAAGATATCCCCAATCTGCAGACAAAATAGTCTTTGTGAAGAAGCCCAAGACTCTAGTTAGCATGAAAAGGCCAGGAAGAGAATAATACACTTTCACCTTGCTGCAGAGGACAAACAGCAGTAGAAGCTGTGCACTATCAGCAAGCTTTTTTTGTTGCTGTTTTTAACTCAACCCCCAGTTCAGAGCTCTAGCCACCTCAGCAGCATTCCACCTCGAACTGCTGACATCTCCCACCTAATCAAGTGCTGGATTATCTTGTCCTGACAAATTGGAGCCAGTTCCTCGTGAAAAGTCTTTCCTGAAGTACTTTTCTACCCTGTAATAAGATGGCAGATGTCTGAATCAAGCCCCAGAGCTGGCAGAGTTCTGTTTTCTTAATGGCTTTTGGTAGCAAGTGTAAATGTTTTAAGGCAAGCCAGTGCTAAACTGGAAGCACAGTTAAGCATGATAAATTTCACACCCAAGTGAAAGCAAACTAAAAGATGTACTAGGTAGTGGTTCATTCTGAGTACATACAGGCTGCACTGCTTACCTCAAAACACTTGTCCTGAAAATTTCTTCTTCTGTGAGCGTAGCTCTTGAGGAACATATTTGTTTTAAAACATAAATTCTATTTGGCTGCTGCATCTTTCTAGGAAGAGTTGGAGTTATTGAGCTATTAGAGACTTGCTTAGCCGTCTGTGACTCAGTCGCTGGTCCAGGTCATTCAGGGTAGATAAACTCTTTTCTTCCTCTAAAACATACTAAGAAAAATGTTTATGTTACGGAAGCAAAGGTGCTGTATATGTGTGTATTTGTACATTAACAGGTAAACCAGCCAGCGTAAATATAGCTAACACAGACGTATTCCTCGCAAACATTTTTCTTTCTTGGTTTCAGTCCTGGAGAAAAAGCAGCAGCTCTCATGTGCCAGACAAGCAACATCTTTATATATCACAGCCACCTATACTGTGCCTCTCATAACACTGCTTTGTTCTTTTCCAGGGGAATCCCTACATGTGCAATAATGAATGTGATGCAAGTACCCAAGAACTGGCTCATCCTCCAGAACTGATGTTTGATCTTGAAGGTAGACATCCCTCCACATTTTGGCAGTCCACAACTTGGAAGGATTATCCAAAGCCTCTTCATGTGAATATTACGCTCTCCTGGAACAAAACCATTGAGCTTACAGATAACATAGTCATCACTTTTGAATCTGGCCGTCCAGACCAAATGATCCTGGAGAAATCACTTGACTATGGACGAACATGGCAGCCCTACCAATATTATGCCACGGACTGCTTAGATGCTTTCCACATGGATCCAAAATCAGTGAGGGATTTATCACAGCACACGGTCCTAGAAATCATTTGCACAGAAGAATACTCTACTGGGTACATGACAAATAGTAAAATAATCCACTTCGAAATCAAAGATAGATTTGCTTTTTTTGCTGGACCTCGGCTTCATAATATGGCTTCTCTTTATGGCCAGCTTGACACAACCAAGAAGTTAAGAGATTTCTTTACCATCACAGATCTGAGAATAAGACTGCTCAGGCCAGCAACTGGAGAAATATATGTAGATGAGCAACACCTGGCACGCTACTTTTATGCAATTTCAGATATAAGGGTATACGGAAGGTAAGAGAATATATACTTATAGAAACAGGCATGCGTGTTTGCTTTTAGGGGTTGTTCAAAACCCTTTATTTCCAAACGTGACATTTTCGGCCAAGACATGTTCATTGGAAATCTGGCTCTTTTGAAGTCTGTTACTTTTCATGATAGAAGTTTCTGACTCAGTGGTACAAAGTCCCAGGTGTTCACTGACACTAGCCTGGGATCTTGAGCCCTAGCTCTCACGAGCAGGATAGTATGAACAGTTTCTTATGTAGGCTCAGGAATTCACCCTGCCACTAGGACACTTTCTGCTTTTATATAGTTGGAGCCTGATCTGATAGTAGTTAACTGAAAAGAGAGATTCTGTTTTATCATTTGACTCTTTCAGGCCTTTAATGTGAGCCGTAATTGATATTGCAGCCCTTCTGCAGACCCTTCCCACTAGGTCTGACTAAGAACTGCCTGTGAACAAGGAAGGCGGCAGAGATTAGAGTCCATTACTTGCACTTAAATTAGTTCTGAAATACAGTGAAGCGGAAGTAAAATTAATAATAAAATAGATAAATAAATAAATAAAACCAAACAAACAAAAAAAAAACAAACCCACCAAAAAAACCCATCACAAAATACAATGCTGTTTTATAGAGATTGATTTGAACCTAACAAAGATGATTACTCAGCTGGGTTTGAGATAAACAGTCCCTCTAGGGCAAGCAGTGGCTGGTATCAGGTGCCATAGTCCCAGAAATAATAACTGTGCGTTGACATTCCTATTAGGAAATTTTCTTCCAAACTCAAACTAGCAACTCACTAATGATCTCAGGCAAAAGGGTGATACCCTTTTATGTGTATCTTGGATGCCAATTTGTTCTAAAGATATAAATGGGACCTTCTTTATTAGCAATTCCCTCACCTCTCTAATGTACTCTTTCCTTCTCCTCTGTTTCTTCTATAGAGAGTTCAAATCTTCCTTTCTAAACTCATCTCTTTTTTTTTTTGAGAGAGAAAAGCTAAGTACCAAAATGAACAGAAAAGCTAATGTATCTTGGAAGGTCAGGGCATTTTTTTGCAGAGACAAGACTGAGTGCAAAAAAGAATAGAGACAGTGATTATATGAAACAGTGACAACTATATTTTTTTACTGCTGTAGTGAGTTTGCCATTTTTTGCTTCTTTTGTACAAGCCTTTCCTGTTTATAAGCATTTCCATATTGCAAAAATTGATACATAAAATCAAAATATAATCAAATTACTGTGATGTAATCATTGAAAAAATGTTAATTTTCAATACATAAAGGAACAATTTTATATAAGTAAATAATTTTTACATAAAAATATTTTTTTATATAAAGAAGAATATATGCCATATACAGATTTGAAGCCATAAGTGCTTATACAGTGGCAATATATTTTTATACGATATCAGAAACGTTTCTTAGGACCATAGGTTTACATGGTATGTAGTTGCAATCTTCTCTGTTCTCACCACATACATAGGAACAGATACAGAGTCAGTAGTTGAACATGTGAAACTGGAAGACGAATATTGCTGGTTTAAGAATTCTTATTGTAGCCCTCATTAGTTACATGGTAAATCATTTTCCAGAAGTCTCTTGAGAGGGCTGAGTGGATCATGGACAGCTTAAGGTACTGTTTTAAATAGTTTGGTAAGAGTAGACAAATATGTATAACAAAACCAGCAAATATGTTCTGCTTAATGCATATTATTTCTCCACTGTGCTCCACAGAGGTTAGCTCTACAGAGGCTTCATATCAAAGCTCAGGATCTGAAGGTCCTCACTCCTTTAGAAAAAGCTGCTCCCCATCCAAAAACCCATTTGGAACTTAGTTTGACTTCAATTAAACTGTGAATACTTTATCAAATAAAACATCTGGAGGATTCAAAAAGAGTGCATTGCATGCAAATAAGAAACAGAAACCTTCCAAGCACATCTGGGGCATGGCAATCTTGTGAAAAATTACAGAAGTTAAGCCTGACTGTACAAAAAGAGTTATCTGATGCAGATACTTGTTGTCTAAATGCTGCAGTAATTGGTCGCATGCTTTAAAAGAAATATCTGCTGTGTAATAGTGCTTCACTAAATTAGAGTCATGTAAATTCTTATCACTCTTCTGCTAATGAGAACAGCTCTTTAAGGATTTGGTGGCCTTTCCTTCAATAGGCAGGGACTCCTCCTTGTTAAACACTTTAGAAACTTGCTTACTGCTAAGTAGCTGTGGGGTTGCAGTACACAGTCCTTGATTATTTAGTCACACCAAATGTAGTTTTCAGAAGGCACACTGTCACCCAGTTTTAGGTATTTTTAGTCTCCTACTGGAAACCTTATAGCACCCCATTAGCATTATATTTAGAATGTTAAGCGAAAATATATATATATATATATTTTTTTTCCTTGCTGTGGTGTCTCATATTGTGGGCTTTAAGACCTAGATATTTGTATCCATATAGTAAAGCTAGACTCGACTATTCCATTAGGACAGAATATAAAGAGACATTATCCGGGAGCTTGACATGTGGTAGATGGGTGATGGTAGCAGACACATACTGAAGCTAGTCCTTTTACTGAAAAAAAAAAATAACCTGTAGGTTAAATATAGTTTAAAACACCAAAGATCATAATAACATATTTCTAAAGGCAGCGTAAAATGTTATTTGTTTCATGCTGTATTTTAAAGATTAATGACAATGAAAGACATCTGTCTTAAAGCCGCCATGTTTAATATACAGGATGCCAGGGTGGTCAGTACTTCATAATGAATTATAGGTAGGAGATTTGCCCACTTAATATGGGGTTTGTTTTGTCATTGCTTTGCATTTTGATGTGAAATAAGCCTGATGTATGTTGCATTAGGGGTGAAAATCTATGTAGTCTTGATGAATGCTTTACCTCCTCTATTACTACCTGTTTATTTATCTTCAATTTACCACTTCCATTGTGCATTTATTAAGGTGATGAATAAAAGGAAATGTGGCTGTTAGCAATTTCAGCAACCCCATTGTGTTCACATTATTCAAGAAACCTAATAATCCACATGAATGAATTCTGACTTACTGATGGTCTGCCTCACTAAATCAAGGTGATTTTTTTCCTAGTGGATAATGGACGTTGTAGTGTGCCAGTACCTTAATTAAAGAGCGCCTCTCTTATTCTTGATCTCATTTTAATTTACAGGGTAATACTACAATAATATCACTAATGGAAGGTACATTAAAGGGCATAAAGTAGCATTAACTGTATTAAATTATGGCACTTGTGTTAATTAACTGCTGAAGCAAGATGGTCCTAATGTCTAGAAAGGTCAACGAATGCATAAATAGTCTTCTGGGAAGGGAAACTAAGAAAGAGTAGACATTGTTCCCCTTGTCTCGCCTTGCTGCAGAGAATCAGAGGTTACCTGTGTGGTAACCTCAAGAAGGTTTCTTTCACTTTGTTGCCTGGACTGTCTGCAGGCTCTGCCTGGTTTTGATTCCATGTGAATGACAGTCCTAGCAGTAAGCTGTGAGGTACAGCTCCCTTTTTTAATTTTATTATGTTTTTGTTGTTTGTTTGGGTTTTTTTAGAGAATTTCACTAGAATGCTGATAATGATTATTGGAAGTCAATCAAAAGGTTCCTAGCAGATTTTGGATCAGGCTGCTAAAGGTTTAACCATGTTTATTTCAAGGTATTTTTGTTTTAACTGTTATATTGTCAGTGATGTGTACATTTATACATTGTAAAATAACTGTAATTTGAGATGCTAGTAAAAAAATAGCACTTTTTTTAATTGCCCCAGTGAATGACTAGCTGGCTAAAACAAAGGAGCTTATTGTTTTGAGGTGATTAGGTTTTGATCTAAGAGCCACCAGTTTCCTTCTGACTTCAGAATATCCAGAGTCTGCGCAATGTTATTAAGCCCTTTGAAATTTATTTTTATACCTTTCTTGCCTTGAAGCTTCTCTATTTAAGCTCCAGGGTTTTCTGACCCTGTCTCAACTAAGATTGCAGTTCCAGCAGCAACAGAAATCTCTAACTCACAGTACACAAGTGGAAACTATCCTCAGTTTTAACAGTTTCTTGCTCTCACATTATCTCTTCTAAATTTAAATCCACCTCAGCATCTGAATAAATTAGTTTGAAGGAAAGCATATGTGCTACTTAGGGGGCTGGGTTTTTTTTGTCGTTTTTAATCAGCTTGCCCCTCCTGCCAGCTGTGACCCTAACCCTGCTGTGGTGGAGTTGAGGTAGGTGAGTGGCCTTCCTCCTAAAAAAGGGCTGATGTGCTGCCCTGAGCTGGGAGCTCACGCTGCAACCTTCAGCGGGGACTCATAATGTGAAGGCTGGGTTGTACCAGGTTTCATCCTCTGTCTTATTCTACAGATCCATTCTATATATGGATTTATTAGATTAAATCTGTATGTTACTCTGGCATACAATGCTGTAATAATATCTCTCTGCAATTCACCCAAAGCAAAACTTTGCCCTGGGGAAGCACTAATATATAGAAGTGGTTTAGTTTTATTTATAATAGAAAATGTTTTCATTAATGTTCAGCTCCAAAACAGACCATCAGTATGAAGATATGTAGGCTTTAAGCTTTTAAAGAGGCAACTGACTATTGTTCTTGTTTCTAGTATTTATTTTTCCATACTTGAATACGCTTTGTTTTACAAGAACACTTGCATAAATTGCTTGTTCTCCTTTGAGATTTCCACTAGTCACTAGGGGGAATCTAGCAGTTTCTCCAATTAAATTATGAACTCATTAGAGAACAGGAAAGAAAAAGAAACTTATGTATTTAAGAACATGTCAATTTATCTTTAACTCCCAAGTGCAATTAGCTTTTTTACTATATTTACTGTAATATGTCACTAAGGAAAATGGCCCTTCATTTTCTATAGACTAATCTAGGATCATGAGGAATTGACATAATGAAATATTTACTGTGTTTATTTACACATGAGCAGTCTTCAATGGTTTCCTTGCTACAGGTGTCCTGCGTGGGATTTACTCCTGCCCATGTTCAAATAATACTGGCCTACACTCTCCATCTTGGTGACACAAGTCCTGTCCATCAGCTGTTGGTGGTCTCAGTCTTACAGTGGCTGGAAGGGGAGCAGAGCAGTAGAGTCTGGACAGCTGACTAGGTCTCTAATTCTACTATACAATTTTGAAGTTAGTGAGTTTAAATCACAAGGTTTCACTCACCACCTTTGCTCATTAGCATTTGATCATCTCTTCTTTGCCTGTTTTGCAAGATGTTAAGTATTTCCATACTGATCTCCCCCAGCTGTCTTTCAAGGAAGATCAGTATTGTGTGGGATCAGGGTGTCTGAGGAGAGGCACCAAGCCTTTTTGTAGTATAATTCTTTTTGCCATTGAACATTAAAGGAGTAAAGATAAAACTCCTGATGAAAGAAATGAGCATTTTTCTTTTCATATTGCTTTGTATGCTGAAAAGCTATCCAAAGAGTCTTCCTGAATAAATTCAGTGACTCCACTATCTTGCAGAAACTTACTTTCCTTTAAGCTTTTCATTTCAGAAGAGTTCAATTTAATGCAAACACTGAAATAAGCTTAAAGATCTCCTGGATCCTATAGAATCATAAAATGGTTTGGGATGGAAGGGATCTTGAAGCTCATCCACTTTCAACCCCACTGCAGTGGGCATCAACACCTTCCGCTAGACAAGGTTGCTCAAAGCCTCATCCAACCTGGCCTTGAACACTTCCACATATAAAAATGATTCCTGGCACAGGGATTTTCAGGATGAAGTTAAAGCTGTAGTGGTACCACATTTATCAAGTTAAATGCTTGAAAATTTCCAGCTATTTCACAAGTAATAGGAACTACCAACTTGTAGATGGTGTTTTTTTGTTGTTGTTTTTTAATTTAACAAAAATCCCTTCCATGGGTACCATCATGGTAAGATTGCCTGCTCTTAGTTTTGTCAGCCTCAGTACCTAATTGCATGTGCTTAGGAACTGATTTTTCCTGGATACTCCTCAGCATGTGAAGTGTCCCAGAAGGCGGTATATGATCCCAGAGTATTCATGTGCTTTTTCTATATATCCATGTGCTTTTTACACAGGTGATGTTTCGTTCTCTTCGTTAATCTTTCTTGTTAGTTGTAATAAATGACCCATAATTCAGCTTTTATTTAAGGAAATACTTGAAACCGAGAGAGTTAATTTTGTTGCCTTTCCTCTTATTTCCCTCTACTACAATGCTATAGTAAATGCTTTGTATCACTCCCTATATGTTATGAGAAGTTAAGTATAGAAAGAAGAGACCAGACCTGATAATGGTTTTGTATGTCATCCTGTAAATCAGGAGTAATTTCAGTGAAGTTACCTGTATTAGATCAATGAGGGTCAAATGCTTTTATGTAGGAGGAGTGAGGGAAAACAAGTGATGGAGAGGAAGTGAGGATAGAAGGAAGGAAAGAAAGGAGTGAGGTAGGATAGAAGTAAGGAGGTTGTCCCAGCTTCTGTTTAAAAGAAATAAGCAAAAACCACACCTCTCAGTCTTTTCACCCTCTCTCATTTTTTATAATAAGGCTGATGTAAATAAAGCAGGACAATTCTACTAAGTCCAATGATACAATCACACCCAGACAACTATTCAGAAAATTGGAAAGTAAATTAGTCATGGTCTAATAGTCTCATTACATGGGGTGTGTGAGAACCCTTCCTCTCCTTCACTGTTGAGTCTGTCTCTGGGATTAATGGGCCTCAGCAGTACCAGTGACCCATGAACAAAGGAAATCATCATGATCCCTACTTGATTGCAGGGAGCCATAGTGTGAGTCAGCAGCAAAACTCCTCCATAAAACACAGGCGAAACATCTTGCTAACTGGACTGAACAACAGAGAAAGGTTCAACAGTGCTGTAATTCTGTTCATAGAATATAATCTCTACAGAAAGAATTGGCAATCCTGTGAATTTAGCAGGCAGCCATACAGTCAGGGAAAGAAGACAAGGGGTTATGCTGCAGGTAGCATTCCCAAGAGAAAGTCAGGCTGCTGACGCATTCAGGAAAGTATAATATTAGCTGCAGCCCTTTGCAGAAATATAGTGTGTGTCCTGGTTAGATTCATGGGACATGGTAGAAATGAGAGGATGCTGAATGGCAAGAGGCATCCTAATAGCATTAGAAGGGAGCAGGAACTGAAGAACTTCATGTCATACTACCACTACTGCACGAGACCACCTTTAATTCTGCAGCACACCAAGTTCTTGGAGCCTTAGATTCTGTCCATCAACAGCATCTGGTTGTTTACACAATACTTCTCACATCTAGACTTCTAAGCAAGTAGCAATTAATGGAAAGTAATGATTGGTATGACTTTAATGCTGGAAATGCTTCCATATTTTGTAGTAACATAGCTGTACTTCACTGGTGATTATTTTAACATTTCTGGTTTTATAAGCAGAGCACTTATTAAAATAAGCCTAAAACCAAATAAAGTTTGGAAGAGTCTGATAACCTACAGCTCCATGCTCTAGGTTAAGGCTGATCAGGCCTTGGGACATACTATGGGTATTGCAATACATATCATACATACGCATGCCCATATCCCAGTGCTGGAAGGCAGTTTTCTAAAATTATGCTCTTTGTTTGAAACCTTGAGTCTATCCTCTCATTATGACATTTGTGCAGATATCAGTAGCTTTCTGCTTCTTCCTTCTACACTCGCTGGAGGACCTTGTGATTCGTTTAATTTTCACACATAAATCTACTTTTGTCTTTATGGGAATTAAGCTATGCAGAGCGTCTTTCCTCTCTGCCATGCAGTATCCCTACTTAGACCCTCTGTAGATGTGTGTTGGCCTGTAATATGAGCCAGTATCTGATATATTAAGATTTATAAAGTACATTGAAATACACTTAAGAAAGACTGATAGAGAAGCACAATGGATTGTTATAATCTATCTTCCCTGCACCATCGTTCATAAAACAGGTATGTAACAAGAGTACTGGTACAAATGTTAATGATAGTGATGCTGTCCCAGTGACAGAGGGATATGGTTTTTCACATTTAACTGCCATCAGTATTTCTGTTGAACTGCGCATTAAACCTGTTAACAACTGAAAAGATAAAATTTGATTACAGTAAGGATATATACATTGAGATATGCATCCTCACATTCAACTAATTAGTTGCCATAGAATGGTTTTGCTTTGCTCAGTGACATGTGGTATATAAATCACTACAATATGTTAAATGCAAATGGTTGGTAATAGGGTAACCATCTGCTCACTGTTAGAAAGTTACCAGAGGAATATAGTAAGCTGTACTTCTAATAACGATGCTGAACTCGCATGCCTGAAATACCAAATATCTAAAAACAGCTGCCTCCACTAATGACATTACTAATACGTCTCTTACCCTTTTCGATTTCAGAAGTAAACCACATATTGTAAGAGGTAATTTTGTTCTTCAGGATGAATTTGACTTCAAGGCTAGAGTCTGTAACAGCAGTGTGAACCACCATATCTCAGAGCCTGATCTTCTTCGATTGTGTTGGCTGCTTCTGAATAGCCAATAAACAATCAGGCCGCCCACTCCTCTCAGGACATCTTTTCATCCACAAATATAATTAAACTCTCTTCCTCCCCTACCCCCTGCTGCCAAGCCCTTTTTCAGTGATGACATTATTTTGCAACTGATAGACAGTTGGCACATTGCTGTCTGGTAATGTATTATGGTAGAGGCCATCAGAAGGTGCCTTCCATCTAATAATCTACCATGCCCTATGAGCATTAAAAATCATCACTGCAAAAAGGTATCAATTACTTTGCCACAGACATGTGTTATCAGGGACTGTCACATACCTTTGCAATGAGCACTTTTGGATACCCTAGTGACAAAGTAATGCATTGGAAAATTAGTAGTGGGACAGGAGTGAAGGACTGCCTGCCAAAGTTGAGGCTGTGCCTTCAAGCTAGAACAGCACCTTTCCACCTTAAACATTCAGTCATCTGCTGGTCAGGGTCACTATCACAAGGCTGGTGTGCTACCTCTCCTATGAGTAATATATTGCATTATCACCCATCAGAGAGATTAATATGTTCCTGGACTGAATTCTGAAGACATGGCTCTCAGTGTTAAAGCAGCTGAGGAATTAATTCAGCTCACACTGTCTGAATGGAAAAGTATGTGATTTCATCAAAGTCAGATGCTTGTGCTGCTGTGGCTTTCTTAAGCCACGTTGAGAGGGAGGGGTTAGTGTTTGTTTGGGAGGTTACATCTGGCATGGTGCGGTGTGATATAAGATTGTGCTTCCAGGGAAGCACCTGCAGGGGAAAAGGCTGCAGGATTGCTCATTACTCTGGCAGTTTTTCCGCCCTGGGATGAATTGCAGAACGAGGTGCTTGCTCTAAAGGGTCTCAGAAACCTGCAGCTCTGTGGAGGTGTGCTGTCCGGCAAAGCTTTCCAGGTTTAAAAAACCTCACAGGGAGACATTTTTGTGCTAACACATTTTCCTTTGTTGCCTTGAAAGAAAAGAAGCACTGACTGAAGGCCGCACATGTTTAGTGACTCCATTTTGATACACAGAGAACACTTGCCTGTTTCAAAATGGGGTGTCTGCATTTTAAATTTATCTGGAGCATTTATAGGCAGAGCTGGTGTGATGAGCAGCACTTTATAATACCTCAAAGGCATGGTGCCAGAGCTCGGAATTTGATAAGCCAGGGTCCTGAATTGGATTCCAGCAATGGTCACAAGTTTTAGGAAGCTTTCATTTGAAATTGCAAGCAGAGGAAAAACAGAATTCTTTCTCTTTAATTGCATTAGATTTATTGAACTGAAGGCATTGCTTCAGTTCCCAGAACACTTTATATATATTTTAATGCAAGTTACCAGAGACAGAACAGTTGCAGGACTGTTATTGCTTCTGACTTTTATATTTGGGAAACTGATTTTACTCATTTTCCAATTTAACTCTCTCATGCATTATGAATCTTTAGACTTTGGGATGGTTTTTACTGAAGCTGTCATAAACATAGTAATTTTAACTTCCTTGATTTGGTAACGCTTCTGTAGCACTTACGTTTAGGACTGTTCAGAAAAGCCAGGCCAAGCCACATGAACTGGAGTCCAGGAACCTCTGGTAGCCTTTTGTACAGGAGAGGGAACATGAAATTTATTCCCTCAGTAGCTGATGCTTTAGATTTTATGTGAGGTATGCTGCTAGTGTTCACTGCGACACAAATGTCCTGGCAATTGAATGCTTCCCATCCATTGTTCTGGGGGGAGACAAAGTGTCATTTGAGAGGTTTCAGGTCTTTTTACCCCTACTTACCTTGGCTGTATTTCTATAGCCTCATCACTTTTTAATTGTCTCTAGATCTCTCCATTTTATTTATTGAACTGTGGGATGCATCTTCCCTTACTTAGAGCTAGGGATGTTGATTTCGCTAAATAAGTGCAACCAGCAATTGACTTAAGAAACCCCAAACATTTCAATAAATTACCATTCCTGTCTGCCAGTTAGAGCACAGCATGTCCTGTGACCTTCCACACCACTGGGTGAACAGTCACCAGGAACAAGGTACAGCAATGGCAGCTGGGACAGGGGACAATATTGCTATATGAGAAGGCATCTGTTTTGTCAGTGACCCACTTTGGGAAATCCTCCTTCCCTCCTCCCACACTGTGCATACCTCCAGCTGTTCATTTCTCACTGTCTTGCTTCTCTTATTGGTGATCATCACTCCTTCAGTTGTATCGCATGTGTAGCTCAAGGAAGGAATAGAACATCTCAATTTACAATGAAAAAGTAAACCTATTATACTTTTCTCAATGCAGAAAATCACTTATCATTTAACAAGCTTCATTAAAGATACTGTGCTTATGTCTCCCTTCCTTTGAATGCCCCTGAAATAACTCTTCCAGCAGGACAGTGAAACAGCAAGGAGCCAGTTACATTTTTAATCACTTGTGTCCCACAGGAATGCCAGTCTGCTGGCAAGGGCAGCTCCTTCGCCTCTGCAAGAAAGGGAATTAAAAGATGGGAAGCTGTGGTTCCAGAATGGTGTATTACAGTTATTAATGAGCTAAAGATCAAACAATCTGAGCATCATTAGCTGCTATTATTCTGAAAATGTTTAACCCAATCCAAAAGCTAGATCTGGGGTAGAAAGAGCCAAAAAATAAATAAACAAACAAACAAAAACCAAAACCCAAAAAGAGTTTAGTTCCCCCACACACATTTTTTTTTCCCAAATGGTGAATGGGGACTAGAGCAACAGTCGGATGAAAGGAATAGGGGAAAGTAAAATAACATTTAATTTCTCCTCTACTATATATGTCTCAAAAGTAAGTGTCAACAGTGTAGAATACTTACACACCCAGACCAGTTTGCATCATCTTAATGTCCCATCAGACAGATCAGTTAGTCACTGCAGAAGTAACTTTCAATGTGGTGACTGTTTCCAAGATGCATCCTTTCAGGTGGATGATGGCAATAGCCTCAGTTCTGACATCTACAAATATCTCAAGATTTAGACTTGATGTCTCAAAATACAGTCAGGTTTTCTAGAGATACAGAGTCACTGTATTGAGAGATCAGATTCTGAAACCTGTCCTCATTCCAGTGGCTACTTTTGGAGACTAATGCAGACTTTGGTTTTTGTGGTCTATATGTTTGTTTGTTTGTTAATGTTTTCTAAAATATGCATGCTTTAAATATGACAGATGCAGGAGAGCAATACCAACAGAATGACAAAGGTTTATGCCTTCATTCCAAAAGCAGGTGAAGTATACACTTTAATGTAGTTTATTGCTTTCCTCACTGTATAGTGATACCCAGGTTTTGACTAAAAAATGCACAATTAGTGTGTAGCTGACATTCAGCCTGCCTGTGAACTGTAGACTGTACATACGTATGCTCTAAAGGCTTCATATAAAGAGCATGATGTGCAATTTTTAGAAACATTTGGCATTTAAAAGGAAACCACCTAAAGGTAATTTAGTGCTGAGTCCTGGAAAAAATTGGGGATTTTGTAAATTTTGACTCTTTTGTTATAACAGAATTTTTTAAAAATCTCTTGCATGTATTAGGACCACCAAAAGAAGTGCTTACTCCCAAAGAAAAGGTTCTGCAATTTAAAATGGGCTGAATGTATGCTGTAACAAGACAGAGGCCTTTGGGAGTGTTGCTGCAATGCAAACACTATTAATGGAATATAAAGTCTAGTCACAATGCCCTATGTTCAGGAGCTTCCCCCCAATTCCTGACACTCTAAATATGTACCTTTTTCTGCCCTCATAATCTTAGCACATTTTAAAAGACACCAGGTTTGAAAATTCAGCTGCTGTAGCTACATCAGGCAAACAGGAAAGGGAAAGAATTGTCATGAATGCATAGGGGAGACTTCATCCTGAAAGACTTGTAGGCAGCAGCCCAAGGCACTCATCCTGCCTTGCAGCTGCAGAAGCAGGTGCCAAACACACTGGGGGGTGAGGGGGTAGCTGTTTTGTTATGGGTGTTACTGGAGTTCACAGTCTGCAGTGCGTGCATCGCAAGAGAAGCCTATTAAAAATGCCTTTTTTTCCTTATTATATCAAGTTCTTTATCTTCAGATGTAGGTCAGCATCTGAAAATCCAGAGATTGCCATGAAGGAGTAAAACTAAGACAAAACGCACAAGTTATTTGCATATACAAAAAAACAAAACACAAAAAACAAAAGGAATAAAAATGTATTCTAAAAGCTACATTCAACTTCAGTTTGAAGAAACTTGGACTGGTGCTAGAAGCTTGTTCCCTTTGTGATATGGCCACTAAGTCATTTGGTTCAGTCAACTTGCTATATATCATGATAAATCTGTGTATAGCAGACAATCCACAAAGTTCTGTCCTTTTCCTCTCTTGAGCTTTTCTGCCCAACATGGAAGCAGAGAACAGCTTTAAGAAGATATTGGGCACTTCTGAGCCCTGTGTAATGCTCCTCTCCTGGCTTTTGTAGGCCAAGAGGCATGAGAAGAGATGAGGAAAGATGATGAGCCGTAATGATGGGGACAGGAGGTTATGACAGCTGTGGGCACCATCCTAAATCCCAGTGGAAATGTCTCCTTCCTTCTCCTCTGCAACTCTCTCAGTGTCTGAGAGAGAGAACAGAGCACTAAAACATATCATACACTACCTCCTTCATCTCTAGAAGTACTACATATGAAAATATTTCCAAAAAAAAAAAAAAAAAGGCCAAAATAATTTTTTCTTTTTTTTTTNCTGCAACTCTCTCGGTGTCTGAGAGAGAGAACAGAGCACTAAAACATATCATACACTACCTCCTTCATCTCTAGAAGTACTACATATGAAAATATTTCCAAAAAAAAAAAAAGAGGCCATAATCCTTTTTTCTTGTTTGTTTGGTTGGGGTTTTTTAGTTACATAATTTGGGAGGCTTCTCATAATTATGTCCAAGTTCTTAACAATAAAGTTCGGTGTCATGTTCTTGTTAGGATCCTCTAAAGGCACCATCACTATATCTCTTCCTACTTGTCAGGTATTCATGACAAATTCCACCCATAGAAAAGAAGAAAAGTCTGTTTTCAATGGATGGGACCTCTCTGTCAGTGTGCAAACAAAACCCAATTAATTTTGAACAGTGGTCTTCTTAACTCTATGCCCTGAAGAATGCTTTAATGCAAGGAAGCACCCTGACTGACTGTGCCCCAAACAGGATCCTATACAATCTTGACAGAACTATTCCTTTTAATAAAGTGCTGCTTGAGAAATAGATACTGCTAGACAAGTGTGTAATAGTGACTTTTTTTTCAGATCTAGCTTCTTTCTTTACCTACATCTATTAGTTCACTAGTATTGTTCATAAAGCTATCATATTTTATATATAGATGCGCCTACATTTTGCTTCCAGATTAACAAATATTCTTTGTGAGCAGAGGCACCCTGTACATTTTCCATTGGAGTTCGTGGCTGAGGTAGCCTGCTTGGCATTTCAGGAAAAGCTGAAAAGTTTGTATAGGATTTTAAATGCTATGTTATGCAAAATAGAATTGCAAAGGTTTGTTCTTCAGTATAAACATATACCGATTGTTTCTGTCAGCAGTATTTTACGATCTGCTGTTCCCTATGACAGCCTTACATTATTCATAACTTGCAATCTATTCCTTAAATTTTCAGTTATAAGAGTTTCCTGGTGGGAGTCACAGAATTTGAATGGAAGTATTGATTTGAAATATTTGAAATATAAATGAAGTTGTTTCGTTCTTCTTTCTTCTGGTACATGGAATATTATAGCTACTGGATCAAATTTGACCTCCCACAGTGTCTGTTTTCATAGACACCAAGAATACAGTCATGACCTCTCAGTGGACAGTGCAGCTCTAGCCTCCAAGCATGCTTTGATTTGCCCAGTATTTGTTAAGAAACAAACATGAATAATAAATATTTCAATGCATTTGAAGGTCAAAAGTAATCACTGCTTTATTCTATTCTGACATTAGGTCAGAGTCTGAAAACTTTGCTTTGAAACTACTAGTCCTGTATCACTGAAGCTCATACAATAATATCAAAACAATATCATCAATCCCATTTCACAAAGACATACACAAAGTCTCTTGTCCTATGTCACATGCGTTTGGGGTTAGAGCAAGTTTTAAATGCAGTGGCAAACCTGTTTTGGCACTTAGGGAAGACGTTCAGCATTGGTGATACTGCAACAAGCAGTACATGTCTATATGCATCTCCTCATTGCTCCAAGGCTAATGCCAGAAGCCAGGTGTCCTCTCCTTTCCTTAGCTGAGGGATCCTTTTCAGCTACATCTGATAAGTGAATAAGACTGCCTAGCTCCAACACACCTGATCTTCACACCCACAAGTGTGAAGACCAGGTCATCTATTAGGAGTCATACCCACAGATCATCTATTAGTTTGCTACATTCAGATTTTTCTTTGGTAAAAAGCTGGTAAATTTAATCCATGATATCATCTATCTCAAGCTTTCTAATACTAACGAGCATTTGTAATTTTTGAATCTTTGTATAATTGCACTGACTTCAATAAAACATAATAAAATGTTTTCAGAATCCAGACAGTTTAATGGCTTTAAGATAACACTGAGTAGTGTCTCTAATACGGTATTTTTGAAAAAGAAAACAAGCTTTCTCTTCATGAAGTCAGCAACTGAAATACAGATGTGAAAGAATAATTGTTTTCCCAAATTAAAAAGAAAAGATACAGCTAAACTTTATTTCCTGAACCATTTAAAATTAGTCCCAGCAAATAGTTTCATTCTGTTGTGCTGTTATATCAATAAGACCTGAGATGAGACAATCTAAAAGCTCTTTTTCAGTATCCAAGTTAGCTGTAAGATGCTAAGTTGCCTTTGCCATACTTCAGACAGTGTGCACAGACACAAACTGCTCAGTTTTCACTGGTATTTTTGAAGTTTAAATTACTCAAAGGGGAAACTTCTGTCATGGATGGCTAAAAGTATCTTTTGAATTCAACCTACATTAATATATACTTTTGACTATTTATTTGAAAACTCAAAAAAGACATGATTTTTCCTTTGGAAATATTTTTGATCAAAAATGTCAAAAATAGTTTCTAAAAAGGAATTTGTACCGGAAAATAAAATTATTCATTTCATTTGATACAAATGATTTTTTTTTCCCCAAGTTTTGGTTTGTTTTTTTTTTTTTCAGTTCAGTCACTGAACTGAAAAATCAATTATTTGCACTGCTCTACTGGCAAATAATTCTTATCATAATAATTCCAGAGGGAATTATTCTGTGACAAGGAGCTTACATTGTATAGAATTTAAAGTTTAAAAAATTGAGGCTAGCATGATAAACAACAATAAATGTTTTGTTCAGTTTTCTCACTTCTCTCTTTCAAATTATGACTTCCAGATGCAATAAAAACAGAAAGTAAAAAAAAAAAAAAAAAAAAAAAAAAAAAAAAAAAAAAAAAAAACCAAAACAATAAATTTTATTTTAAATTGGATTTATATATT
>NDXB01022409.1:28449-78966 GCA_002631895.1 Agapornis roseicollis
AAAAAAACAAACAAAAAAAAAAAAAACTAAAAAAACCCATAAAAGCTGAAAAAAAATTATGTTTCAGATGCAAAGCTGGTTTTAGACCTAAGATTTCATGGACTATTTTAAAGGGGCTTATGTTTTAATTTTCACTTTCTCAACGTATATCTCTTCAACCTTCATGGCTAAGGTATCACAATGTATTTGCAATATGGAATTATTATCTTTGTCTACATTATATTAGAAAACTAAATCCCACTGGTGACAGCTGTTTCAAGTTCATTAGTAAACTTGAGAAGCATAATGTAATGACAGCCTTAACATATTTGATGTCATGCTAAACACAGCCAAGTCCTTTAGGACAAGTGTAACAAGGTGCTGGAAGCAGTTGCTAGCACTGGGGAGCTGACTAAGACTCCTAACATTGCTAATAGAATTTTAAAATGCCTAATTAAAAGTGTGTGGGAGTGGTATTTTAAGTCATGTGGGCAGTAATGCGAAGAGCAAACATGCCAACTCCTCTGCAAGTTCAGGCTTTACTTACCTGACAGCAAAGAGCTGACTTGTGGCATGTAAAAGTGAAGAGTCTGAGCAGAGGGCTTACAAGTTGGTTTTAAGTAGATTTTGTAAACTTTGGTGATGACCTAGAATGATCCAAAGATGTATCTAAGTGAGGAACATATGGCTAGTTGTTAAATATGCATCAAAGAGCTTCTCTTGTCTTTCTTTCTCATGAATGATCTCTTCAACATAAATGAACCCCTCATGTGACACCCAGTCTGTTGGTTGGCACTCACATGTAAGAGCATCAGCACACTATTAGCAATTACCTTAGTGATATTTACAGCATTTTAATGTCACTTGTCTGTATGTAAATAGAGTCTGTGAGGAATGCAGCTCGCCTGGGGCTCCTGCTCCCACTACAACAGCACTGCTCGTTCAACACACCAGAGTGCTTCCTGCGCCTTATATAACTGCCAAAAATATCATTTCAATTGCTTTATGACAAAATAATGAGTCTGTCAAAGATGAGTGGTCAGAAAAACAAATTTGTTCTCCCACACAATTAGAGTTTATAGTGTTGGACAGCAATATCAATCTCCAGTGGTTCAAAATTGAATTTCCACATTAGAGGGGAAATGTGTTCTTGCATGTGCTATAACCAGCCTGCATAGCAAAAGAGTCCTCACAAGTTGAACTGGAAAGGTGGATATCAGCTGAGCTGTGGAAACATCAGAATGGAGGTTTCCAAATGCAGACAAGTATTGTGTGTACATGGTGTTTGCTTTCATGAGCTTGACACTGACAGAGCTGCTCCCACAACAATCAACACAGGAAAGTCTGGAGAAACTGTCACCAGATAAATCAGGCAGACAACTGTTCCCTTCAGGTAGAAAGCTGTTTCAAGGCCTGCATCTCCCTATAGGTAACCTAATTGCTCAAGGAGTTGTTGATATTTATAATCATGGTCTTCAAGCATTCATTGTAAAGATGTATGAAGCATTAGACCTCAGCAATGCCATTTATGGTGAGCGTACACTGTATCTCAGAACTGCACCTTACCCTTAACATTTGCTTTATCCTTTTTTTGCCCTTAAGCTCTTTGACAGTGCATTGCAAAAGCTGCAGCATACATCCCCTTACATTTGCAATACTTTAACCTGTATTCTGTACACTGCTGTACTTATTACAGCTTCTTCAATTGTCCCTTGATATGCCAGGCAGCTGCTATGCACCCACTGCTACCCAGTAATTGCATTTCTGGCCATATGTACAGAATTTTACCTTGTAAAATACTTTGACTTTTTTCTTTGGATTTCAAGAAACAAACTCAGTACACAGGGTATGGAAGCAGTTTTTTGGGTTTTCAGAACTTCTCCATTATTACACATACAGCCAAATTGACCATGTTCTCCTAATGGGAGCACCTACAAAGACTATATGACATTTTTTGTTTAATGTGGTTTTTATGTAAATCTAATTAAGGCTTTTGTTACTCTCTCAGATTTAAAGCAGGAACAGCTTTTAGACAGCAAGCGTCTAAAGAAATTACAAACTATACCTAGGATTTTCAGTAATGATTTATCACTATAAAAAAGACATGAAATTGTTGGAACAAGTCCAGAGGAAGGCCACAAGGATGATCAGGGGACTGAAGCATCTCCCATACGAAGACAGGCTGAGAAAGCTGGGGCTGTTCAGCCTGAAGAAGAGAAGGCTGTGTGAAGACCTCATAGCAGCCTTTCAGTATCTGAAGGGAGCCTATAGGGATGCTGGGGAGGGACTCTTCTTTAGGGACTGTAGTGATAGGATAAGAGGTAATGAGTTCAAACCTAGACAGGGGAAGTTTAGATTGGATCTAAGGAAGAAATTCTTTACTGTAAGGGTGGTGAGGCACTGGAATGGGTTGCCCAAGGAAGTTGCGAGTGCTCCATCCCTGGCAGTGTTCAAGGCCAGGTTGGAGAGAGCCTTGGGTGATGTGGTTTAGTGTGAGGTGTCCCTGCCCATGGCAGGGGGGCTGGAATTAGATGNTGGATCTAAGAATTCTTTACTGTAAGGGTGGTGAGGCACTGGAATGGGTTGCCCAAGGAAGTTGCGAGTGCTCCATCCCTGGCAGTGTTCAAGGCCAGGTTGGAGAGAGCCTTGGGTGATGTGGTTTAGTGTGAGGTGTCCCTGCCCATGGCAGGGGGGCTGGAATTAGATGATCTTAAGGTCTTTTCCAACCCTAACTATTCTATGATTCTATGATTATATATTCACATAAGTTAACAAAATATTACCTCTGGAGCAGCTAAGAAAGGTAATTTTCCTTAGAAAAAGAAATGAGACAGATGAAGGACTCTGAACTTGGACAGTCTTCCATAGGAAGCTGATGTCCACATCCTAACAGTGATATGACAACAGCCCAAGTCAACTACCAGGTCAGTGGTGCTCAGCTGATTCCCAACTACCTAAAATGCCTATGGTTCAGCCTGTGCTGCTTTGGTTTTGCACTGTTCACAAGCCAGTATATCTCATCACAAGAGTGGTTCTCTCATGGCCTGTCTGGATGGTACTTTTAGGTAAATAGTCTTTCTGCAACCTTAAATATTTCAATTTTCCTTACTGCTTATCCTGCAAAAAGAAGTACTTTTTATTGTACTGTAGTCATCTCTCAGCCCCACTATGCACATTTACCTCTTATTCATCCAGAGGAGTCTATCCCTTGAGTACAACAGGCATTTCTCTTCTTTGCAGAGGTCTCTGAGACTGTCCATACATACACTCTGATGAGGTCCCTGGGACAGATTGCCCAATTCCAAGTGCAGCCTCCCTAGAAAACCAGACATACACAAAACATCATTTCCCTATTCCGGTAAAAATGCCTCTCCACATATAGCACAGAATGTGGTTATCAGCTTGGTTTTCCCCAGACACAGTACCCCTCCCGCTTATGTTCAATTTGCTTTTCACAGATGCTTTTTATTCTCTTTAAGTTTTAGCACTATCTGCAATTTACACTAATTCAGTATTCAGCTATGTCCTTCATTTGCTGTGAAATCATGATTAATCTCTCCAAGATCTGTGAAGTGACCTCAGCAAAAAATTGGTGCAAGAGGAGAATCAGAACCTCTGGTTCACTCCTCTGAATGTCATTTTCTTCTTATGCTTCTGCTCTTTTGCTCCCTATGCATAGTTACTAACACCGATAACTCCAGCTTAATCTCTTCAAATTTAATTAATCCATCTATTTTTTTCATACTTATGTAACACTAACGATCATAAACCAAACCCAACTTTTATATTGCCTATACACTAAGACAGCAAAGGTAATGTTCTTGCCACACATTATCTGACCTTTTCTATTTGTTTGTTGGGGTATGTTTAACATTTCTTTTCATGCTTCACTTGAATTAGCTCTCTGTCCTGGGTTCAGCAGTAGCAGTTATTTTTCTCCTTCTTAGTAGCTGGTGCAATGCTGTGGTTTTGTCCTTCAGCATGGGAACAATGCTGGTAACACCAATGTTTTTAGCTGTTGCTCAGTAATGTTCACTCTGACCAAGGACTTTCTCAGTCACATGCTCTGCCAGGGAGGAGAGGAAGCCAGGAGGAAGTAGAGGCAGGACACCTGATCCAAACTAGCCAAAGCAGTATTCCATACCACAGCACGTATATAAACTGTGGAGAGCTACCTGGTAGGGCTAGATCGCTGCTCAGGTCGGGCTGAGTATCCATCAGTGGGTAGTGAAACGTTGTATTCTCTTCCCTTGTTATTTCTCTTATCATTATTATCATTGGTGGTAGTAGTAGTTTGTGTTATAACTTAGTTACTGGACTGTTCTTATCTCAACCTGTGGGAGTTACATTCTTTCATTTCTCCTCCCCAACCCTCTGGGAGCGGCGGAAGGAAGAAAAGGGGGGTTAAGCAAGTGGATGTGTGGTTCTGAATTACTGGCTGGGCTTAAACCACGACACTCTCATTAACTCTACATTTGACATTTTTAATATAGATGTATTTTTTTACTTTGATCCTTAGCTAATCTTCTAGAACACCACAGTGACCACATTTTTCCTTACTTTCTTCTCCTGGGAAATTACACACAGCAAAATTTAATTATTCTCACGGGTTTTAGGATTATTCAGCATTGTCAGTTCTTTTTTTTGCTTGGATGCTAATGTTAGGTTTTGACTGTCCTCTACTTACAAAGGTGTTAGATCAGTCCTTTATGTCTGATCATAAGATCTGATCAGTTTTTGGGTTGTTTTTTGTTTTTGGTTTTTTTTTTTTCAGTGATCAAATTTGTTGTTTTCTCTCATTCAATTTAAATCATACTCCAAGAAGGCTACACTTCTTTCCCCATTGCTGGTGGTTTTGGAGGGAAGGTTGTTCACTTTTGGGGGGTTTTGTTTTTTTAATTGGAGGGAGTTTGCTTGTGTTTCTCTTAAAATAGTATTATTTGGGATTTTCTTTTATGGCATTATGCAGCATTTTGGGGATTTGCAAAAAGGCACTGATTGAATGAATCTGTGATTATTCAACTGGTTTAGAGCAGAAAGAGCCATTTAATAACTCCTTCATTTAGGAAGCTAAGTGGCCAAGATGTCCCTACGTTATTTGTTTCCTGTGTGTTTGTTCTGAAAGCCTGTAGCAGAGCTGATTGTTTCAAATCTGTAAACAGCATTTTAAAATTTCACAGAAGGTAACCAACTACTTCCACAAGAAAATGCATTTTGCTGTTTTTGTGAAAACTTGCCTGTATTTGGTACAAACACAGAACTCCAAACTACGTAGTTTTCCTGTTGGAGCTTGGTTGCTAAAATCACAGAAGCTGCGTTGTGCACAACCCTGTCTGTTGTGGTACTGCATGGGCCCTGCCATGTGGACCACAGAACAGCTACCATGGCATGATGCCACAGCTCTGGGCTAAGAAGCCCTTCCTCTGCAGCAATCTTGGCCTAAGAAATTAAAACTCTGGGCACTAGAACCATCAATAGATCTATTCCATGCCATCTATGCTCTCTTGCCTGGGAAATAAGGAGAAGGAGGAGGCAGCCTATGAAGAGATGAATCACAGTGGAATTAGGGAATGGGGGAAATAAAAGGAAATCAATGTGCATGAGTTTTTGCGGGAACTGTTTGTGCATGCACATATGCATCCATACATAGAAATACATGCATATGTTTTGTATATATATGAAGAGAGATGGGACAGGACCAGTTGGAAGCAGAGGAAGATTATAAAGCCAGAGTCTGCCCAAGACTTTTAATCGTGCAAGCAAAATTGAGGAAGGGTCAATCTATCTCTTCAGGAGCATATGGCAAGTACAGCATCTAAGAAGTGCAAAGAGACTTAGCACAAGGTTTTCTGACACAATCTTTTTCTGACACAGTTCACTATTTTCAGGTGCTTATTAAGAGAGCTGTGCACAGTTACAGCAATTAATATATACTCTACACCTATTTTTCTTACCTTGGTACCTGTTCTAGCCTGCAGCACACTTTCAGAGCCCTGGGAACTACAGCTTTTCCTCAGAATACTTACTGCCTCTAACTCTGATGAGTCCCTCCAATAAAACACAAATCTCCCCCTGAAAGAAATTCTATCAGTTCCTCTCTCATCTATTCTGTTGACTCTACACTGTCTACAGTCTTTCCAGCTTTTTCCTCTTCTGATTCTCTATTTTTTTGGTCTTGTAATTATTATATATCTCTCCTGTTTGGGAGTCTTCCATTTTCATAGTCTTGTGGAGAGTAAAATCACACATCACTCTTTTTTTTAACAGCAGTGCCATTTACCAAAATCTTCAATCTGTACATGAATAAGCACATCTCATCTACTAATACCAAAACAGGCATCTTTCATTCTGCAGTAGCTAGTCATTGAAAATTTACTTACAATTGATGTAGTGTTTAAGCATCAATATTTTGGAAATGATCACACTTTTTGTCTAGCAGATTGAATACATTTTGGTAATTTCAATTTCAAAGGAGCTGAACCTCTTTTTCTTTAGAATGAGCATTGCTCAAATAATGGCATTTTTATCCATCTCATTTCTAGCATTTAGGAGAATGCTCCATCATCTACTGTATTACAGATTCTTGTGGATTTTTTCCAGCAGCCACTTACGACAACTGCAAGCTTGTTTTACCCTGGTGATATATATCATAGAATCATAGAATAGTTAGGGTTGGAAAGGACCTTCAGATCATCTAGTTCCAACCCCCATGCCATAAGCAGGGACACCCCACACTAAACCGTGCTACCCAAGGCTTCGTCCAACCTAGACTTGAACACTGCCAATCTAAACCTCCTCTGATTAAATTTTAACCTGTTACCTCTTGTCCTATCACTACAGTCCCTAATGAAGAGTCCCTCCCCAGCATTCCTATAAGCCCCCTTCAGATACTGGAAGGCTGCTAGGAGGTCTCCACACAGCCTACCCTTCTTCAGGCTAAACAGCCCCAACTCTCTCAGCCTGTCTTCGTATGGGCAATGCTCCACTCCTCTGATCATCCTCATGGCCCTCCTCTGGACTTGCTCCAACAGCTCCATGTCCTTTTTATGTTGAGGACACCAGAACTGCACACAGTGCTCCAGGTGAGGTCTCGCGAGAGCAGAGTAGAAGGTCAGGATCACTTCCCTCGACCTGCTGGTCACGCTTCTTTTGATGCAGCCCAGGATATGGTTGGCTTTCTGGGCTGCAAGTGCACACTGTTGTTGCTTCAGGTTATTTTCCTGCCAGATGGAAGTCAGTTTGACAGCTGTTAATTTCCACTTGGCCATTCCATGTGTTGTTTTGCTTTAATTATTGGACACTTTATGGAACAGGTGACAAATGCCTGCATGAGAACCCTTTACATCACTAAATGTACAATCATTAGGAAAGCAAACAAACAGGGCTGTTGAAATATTGGTTATCTCCCCAGCCCCAAACAGAAACAGATTTTAGCTGGGTTTGACATCTATTGGAAAGGGATGGAAAGAGGTGACAACTCCTTACGGTTCATGAAACCAGCATCTCATGCTGTAAGTGTCCTAGTTTCACAGAAAGAGTGGAGTTCAAGGAACACAAATTGTTCTAAAACCAGATGCAGAATCTGGTTTAGCTAATGATTTTGTTGCAAGGTTCAATTAGGTGTTTTTTACTAAGTAAAACTAAATGCGCCTGCTAAAATATTTCCTCTGAACTACAGCTCCTACAACTATATCAAATTAAAGTAGGGGGAAAAAATTGCTTTCTGAGCAAGAAAGTACTCACTGAACAAGAATGGCAGAACACCATGATAGTGAGCTTCCTTTCTATTGAAGTGTGGCATTGCAGAGAATATTTAATTGAAGTCTGTTTTCTCAGACTCAAAGGGCCTAACTTGGATCTTAATCTGGGCCATTCTCTAAGAACATGAGCTGAAGTCTTGTTTTGTGCCTGGGAGTAGTAACTCTTGAATTTTTGCAAGATTATAGACCTATCTGTAGTGAAAATTATGAATAATTCAGTTGATCTCAGTGGAGATGTGTTAGTGAAAATAAGAAAAGATTCAGCATCTTGGAGTCTTGATGAAATTACTGCTTTTAGATCTGTGAGAGCTGAAGATATTATAACATGCTATTTGAGTGATGTCTTGTAAACCATGCTAAAATAATAGTAAAGACACAACACACAGAAATAGAATAGTTCCAATGGCTTAACCTAAATGTAAACTCACCCCTAAATAATATCAAATTTTTATTTTTATTTTTTTTTTCCTTCTAAAAATAGGTGTAAGTGCAACCTTCATGCTACTGGCTGTAAAGAAGAAAACAAAAGACTACTTTGTGAATGTGAGCATAACACAACTGGCCCAGACTGTGGAAAATGCAAGAAGAATTATCAGGGCCGACCATGGAGTCCTGGTTCTTATCTGCCTATACCTAAGGGCACTGCTAATATCTGTAAGTACTTCTATATAATAAGGTTATTTCATCATCAGAATTCTGCCCCATATTATGACTCTGAAGGAAGATGAATGCTGGCAAAAGTTTGTCATGCCTTTATGACTCAGTGCATATAACTGGACAAGGTGTCAAATTGTGTTAAGTGTCTACATATTGTCTGCAAATTATGTTAATTGTCATAGTATACATATCTATGCTCTCACATAGTTGTAAATAACTTGCACGAGAAGTCCATATTTGTATCCATAGACAAGTCCTGTGACACTACACAGAAAGGGCTAAAGAATGGAAAAATTAGGCTCTTCACATAAAAATCGCATACAGAGGAGAGGAATCCATGGGAATATCTGCAGTACTGCTCCAGCCACAGTGCCCACCTCCATTCATACATCCTTCCTGACTCAAGTGTCAAAACAGCCTCAGCTCAACATGTGAGATGAGGCCCTTGTTCATTTTTTTTGCCCATTTAACGAAGTTAAGTGTTCTCAGACCAAATTTTTTCAACTAATAGCTAAAGATATAGTGTCTGGTAAAGGAATTTTTACTTGATGTTGACTTGCAGTCCAGATTCACATGCATTCTTTTAAATCACTCTGTTGAAGGGGGAAGGTGAAATCAAAACCAGAGTTTTTGTATCCACTTGTTTCCAGCTAATAACCATTCAACAACACATGTGCACACTACTTCAGCACACATGTTATCCAAAGAAAGTTATTGACAGAAGCATTTCCTGGTCCTGGACAGGATTGGGTCGAAAAGAACATGCTGGTGAAAGAGAGGGCACAAAGACAAGTACAAGCACCAGTTCTTCCTTTCATGCACGTATGAAATACACAATAATTTAGAATGTTTCTGAATAGCAGACTTAAATTCCTTTGAAGAACGGATTGAAGATGAGAATAAATCACCAAATCTTTTGACAGAAGTTACTAGCTTAAGAATAGCCCACGGTTTTGTCCTGATTAAAAGCAAAACATTCATTTTAAAAGATTAGTATATAACAATTTACTGAAAAGTTATTTGGGAGAAACAGAGATATGTACTGCAATTGAATGAAAAGTTTAATACCGAGAGCAATGTGCGATGCTCAGAACGTTATCTAAGACTTCAAAGCAGCCGCTGTGAAGAATCAAAACTCAGAAATTAATATCATAGGAAGCAGGACCTTATCAAGTTAAATGTGAGAGTAGTAGACCAAGTAACAAACCATGAAGTGTGGGAGCATGAAATTATGGTAAAAATTTTACTGAGCAGAAGAAAAATGAACTTCCAAAAAGCAGGGGGAAAACATTTTGTAAGAGTATTCACTTTCTCACGTTATAAAAAGTGAGTATGGATCACAGAATTAATACTTTAAAGCTATGTTCAGAAAAAGTGGTGAGATTTACCAAGTTGGTTTTATTCATATATTTATGTATACATCTACACACATATGTGTGCACACATACATATTTCTTTCTTGTATATATACACGTATATATATGTGTGTGTGTATATATATATATAAATATATAAAATTGAATTGCTACCCCAGCAATCATCTAAACTAGTGACAAGATACATCTGAACATCAGGAATCTGTCTAAATGCAGCTTGCTCTGTCAGTTACATCATTTCCAATTAGTTGAACACACACCAGACAGAACTGTGGAATTAGCACCCACCAAAAGGATGCCTGAAGCTTGTTAAAACAAATTTCAACGTTATTGAATTCCATCATATATACAACTCCAATAATAATCAAAACTTTTTGCAACTAACAGGCAGTCTTCCCTAGATTTTATTATTATTATGATACCATCATGAAAATGTAACCATGTTTGAGCTGATGAATACTCCACTCACCCTCAAATCCTGACTTCAGCAGTGATCAGCAGCAGGAATTCATGTCAAACAGGAAGTATAAAGGTTTTCTTCTTTGCCATCCCAGTTGCCAGCAGTAAACTGTCTTTCTGAGCTGGATCCTCCATCTTAGTCACACACATCTTTGTGGTGTTTACTAGCTGCCAAGCAGAGACCCACCTGTCATAAGCTTGAACTCAGTGACATCTTATGGCAATACGTTTCACATTTTGAAGACACAGTGAGTGAAAGGTATTTCCTTTTGTTTGTTTTAAATGTTTTTATATCATTAAGCCTGTATCTCCTTAGATAGGAAGAAACAGAGTAATGTATCCCTAATTACGTCCATTATACTGTTTATGATTATACAGAGTTGCAATGCCCACTCCTCCAGCCTGTTTTCTAAATGATGACTCCTAATCTATTTAATCTTAGCGTATATGAAACCATGCCACATCTCTGGTTATCGTGATGGTTCTGTAATGTCATTTTTTAATTTGGTGAGGCTAAAACTACACAATATTCTAGACATAACAACATGAATTTTTTATAATTCAATACAATCAAATTTTTTACAATACATAAAAATGTCTGCTTTCTATTTTGTTATTACAGTGATCAGCCCTTGAGTCCTTTTTAAATATGGTGCCACAATTACAACACTTCTTCTGGCACTGAGGCTGACATAAATGATAGGTTATATGTTACAATAATTAGTTTGGAAATGTCATATTTTAGTTCCTTTAAAACACTTGCTGGGTGAACATCACCTAAGGAAATTCTTATAGTTTGATATTATTTACATCTAGTTAAACACCTTCAGATTATGATAAACATTTAGAAACGCCCTGAGATAGTGAGACTCTCTTTAACATTCTTTGTCGCGAACATCAGTGGAAACAATTAATTCAGTATTCAGTACTTCAATAACTTGATTGCCTCTCTACCCAGTCATCTCTCTGGGAGGCCTCCTGCTTCTTGAGTGGCTATTTTAACAAAAAGGTATTACTAACTTTTAAGTCTGTAGCAAGTTGATTCTCAAAAGACTGTGGTTTATATTTAACTTGGCAGATTTTATGGTTTTTTTCTCCCTATCTTTCTTCACTGAGATACTACTGAGATACACTGAGAGACTTAACACTTTCCAAAATCTTCATTCTGATGTTTTGGATTGGATGTTGGTTTTTTATTGCTGTTTTTTTTGTTTGTTTGTTTGTTTTTTTGGGTTTTTTTTTGTTTAGTCTTTTTTCATTGGTTGGTTGGTGTTTTGTTATTGTACTTCGTAAGATAGTTGATTTTCATAATTAAAAAAGAAAGATGGGTTATATGTTACGATTCACACTTTCATACATTTTAATCTGCCTTCATACTGTTGCCATTAAATCTTTTTAACTATTCTTCTAATTTTTCTTTTAACTAAGTCATTTTTATCTGCTCATTCTCTAAAATTTAAATATTACTACATTTCATCCTGTTCCTTCTGAACAACTATGTTGACTTTCAGTTCAGAAGTGGTTCTCTAGTAACTACTTCTTGAATCAGGTCCTAAGTACTAGTCAGAACTAAATTAGATGCCCTTCTTGTGGGTTGACTGATTACTCGCTACGAGCAGCAATCATTTATGGTATGTAAAAGCTTCATTTCTTTTGTCATTTCCTATGTTGGAGAATAAAAGTTTTTTCATTAGTATATAAACTCTGCACATCCAATGTAATTTCACTTACCCTGTTGTGTTTACGTCATCTTTATCATGTGGTCAGCAATACAGAATTATACTCTCCCTAGTCAGGAGTAAATTCTGCAAATAGCTGCTGGAACTTGTTGATAGAATTGGCTCCTCTGTTTTGGCCCTAAATTTCCCTTGGTATATTACTTTAATTCCCTGGGGATGCATTTTATAATATAGTGTCCCTTTGATGCTCTTCTTTCATCCAGTTTTCAGAGTCTATCTTTTCCACCTAAGACCAAAACATTTAAATTTTAAAGGGATTTGAAGTTTGGGTTTTTTTATATATATATGAGTGTGCTTAAATAAGATACAGCTAAAAATAGTTGTATAAATGAGGTTTGGTTGGTTTGGTTTTGTTTGGGGTTTGGTTTTTTTTCTGTTGGTGGGTTTGGGGTTTTTGGGGTTGGGGGTTGTTGGTTTTTGGTTTGATTGTTTTTTTCCCCACACAAAATAAAAAGATCCTTTTTTTTCAGAAATCCTCTGAATTTGGAAATTTGCTCAGATTCAACAAAAAGCCTGATGTCTGCTTCCAAAGCTTTCCCAACTGGAAATCATGTTGTTTCCACTGTTCTAGTTCTACATTTTTATTTTTTTTTTTTCTTGTGGCCAGTAAGACTTTATTGCGCCATTTCAAGCTACAGATCATGAAACACCATTCTAGACTATACTTCAAGCACAGCCTAAACATTGATATCAAACTGGTTTTTGTATCCTTCTCATTTTAAGTCAACATGAGTTCTTCATGAAAACACAAAACATTTTTGCTTTGCTTTGCTTGTGAAAGACATCTAGTACTCTGTTGTTTACTGGCACTACCAATATTTCCACATTTGTCTTCTGCATAGCATTTATTTTATATTTGCACTCTATCTTACTGACTATTTTGTGATTACATTTATTCCCTTGTGCTGCCACATTCTATGGATAGTTTTTTCTGCAATACGTTCTGACACTCAAAGTGAATTTATCGAATTTCTCTATATTTGGTATTACAAGACAGCTTTTCTCCTCAGCAGTCATGTGTGTCTGACAGCACTAGCCCTTTTCTTCCTCCTGTTGTTTAGATCATCTTTGGCACTTATGTGCTTTGCTCCATCAGACAGAGTTGTCTAAGACTGTACTGGGCTGCCATCCATCAAAGCCTGCTAGCTTTTTGTTAGTCCCTCCACAACCAATAACCTGTATGAGAACTGCTTGACACTCAGCAAAAACCTCCTCCTAGCTGTTACATGGCTTATCTAATTCATAGTTCAATGCAACACAAAGGATTGAGCAGGACACAGGGAACATTGGTAGTTCTTTTCAGTCAACAGTTAGGCAGATAGTCCCAATCAGTTCACTGAATCTTTTCTGCAGGGGGTCATATGCCCCTGCACATCTCCCCCCACATCTGATAGTACAGTCTTTGTCTCAGCCACACAGGCTTAATCCTTCCTGGATGGGTAAAGATTTACAAGGCATCACTGTAACATACCTGCCACATAAACAGCTTCTGACAAAAAAAGTATGGTACTTCAAGTATTGCACTGATTGCCCTCATCCATGTTTGTAGTTTTCCCCATGAATATTTGCTAACAAAAAAGCCATCTTGAAGGACTGGGGTAAATTAAATTGGCAAAGAGGTTGTGGGATGGACAGGCTTTCTGTTCAGAAATCCAAGTAGTAAGGATCCCTGTAACTGAAAAGATCACACATCCTGCTGTCCCATCAAAGCAGACTCATAAAGTATATAGTGTCCCATTTTCCAAGTGCCCTATTCTCCCTAAAAACTGGAAGGAGCTTTGCAGTGCCTACTTGAGGACTGAGGCAGAGGAGGTGATTCCACATGATCTCAATTTGAAGGAATGGGACAGCTATGCTTAAAATGTAAAATTTTGATTCTTGATGATTTTTGAACTTTCATAGAGAAAAAGAAAGATATGAATGCAAAGTCACAAAACAGCAAATCTAGTTATTGCTCTTATTTTATGTTGCACATTAATTTGGGGCTCATGAACTTTATAGAGGATGTAAAGACACAGGCAGATGTTACACAAAAGCTATGTCAGGCTAGGAGACTTGGCGGTGAGGGCAAAACTGTAATATATCAAGAGATTCAGAAAGGCAGATGATAAAATTACTTCCCTCCAACTTGGTATCCTGTGCAGTTGCCAGCAAAACATTGCAAATACATATCTAAAAGCCAACATGTTACAAATAATGTGCCATTTGGGTTTTTTTTCAACAGAACTTGAAAAATCTTTCTGCAGCATTCTACCCACTTGTGTGACCCCTGCTCTGAGCTGGTTGTTTGGGCTGGGTATGGTGGCATCTGTTGCTTGGAAATTAATTGCTGCCATCCATCACTGGTTTCAAACAACTCTATTTTTGCTGTATAAGAGAAACAATTAAAGAGGGTTCTAAGCCTTAAGCAGCAATATGGGAAGGCAGATTGTCTGTTCTAGGATACTGAAAGTTCAAAAAACGGTCTAGTTTGGGATTTTTGAAGTTTTTAATATCTAATATTCTATCAATAAATTAGGATTACTTAAAAAAATACTTTGATCTTGTGGCAGATTCCTCAACAAAGAGTATTCAATACTGGTTTGGAGTCAGTAAAACAACATAAAAAGTCTTCCAAATTTTTAAAGGTGTTACCCAATAAACCAGTAACTAAATATTTTCTCTGTCCCATTAATTTGGGACAATATTGCATCAGAAAGCAGGAGTGGAGGAGAACAGATTTCATCTAAGCAGGTCTTTCTCTAAAAATTAAAAACTTTTCAATCTTTATAGAGCAAGCAACTGCTAAATTAACAGGAGTTCCAGAGCTGTTGCAATGAAATACAAGTAAAATTTCCTAAGAGCTGTGTCTTCTACTGTGTCTGGTCCTTTGGCTGAATGCAGGATAGGCAATACATGAAAGTTTACTCCTATGATCATAACGATTACTCCCTTTGAGGGATTACAAGATGATAGGTTTCTCCAGCTTCTCAGGGCTTTAAATGACTAGAGAATTCAAAACTTTAGGAATTGCTGCTGAGGATCTGATACTGCAATCATGCCTCAGTGGAGGAGTTGCAAAGGGAAAAAAGACTTACTGCAGGGAGTGCTGTCATGCTGCAGCACAGCTATTCTAGCAAAAGATCAGAGGTGACATTAACAACCCTGCTCTGACTCTTTGCCTTGGAAAGCTCTACATTTTGTTCCTGATTAAGAGTTAAAACGTGTGGTGTAGAGTGCAATTATAAGGATGTCTCCTTTGTCAGAAAAGATCTCACACAGCTCTGATCAGCAATTAATATGAATCCAAACTTGCACTGCATAATTTATCATCATATCCTGCATGTCTTAGGAAGAAATACCTAATTCTCAGTCTCTGTGCTGTATTCACCTCACCTGGATAACTCAATTGAGCTCTTGGTGACACTCCTTCCCTGAATGTGAGTGAGCTGAGAGCTGGGTGGGTGTAGCATTCTCATAGCAGCAGGAACCTGAACCCAGATCCCTGTCGTACAATGGGTACACATTCAGCTTGTGATGGAGAAGAAATAGAAAAGTCTGTGGGAAATATGGTACCCAAGCCCAAGCTGACAGAATAATTCTTTCATCCCACATGTAGTCCCTCCCCAGGAAGAGATGTAGCCTGGCTGCATTAAATTCACTTTTGACAAGAAGCACACACAAGCACTGAGGATGGCGGTCAGAGGGATTGCAGCTGCCCTGGAAGTGAGACTGGAAGTGGCAGTGCGGTCCTTCTCACAAAAAGCTAAATGCTTTTTCTTGTTTTATGGCTTTAACACTGACACAAGCAATAGAAGAAATAAAAAACTTGCTTCCTTTCCTATCATCTGATTTGCTTTTTTCTCCATTCTCAGTAGTCAGCTATGTGGTAGCTAATAGCTAAAAGCTAAAACAACCCCTTTCTGGGGTTGTTTCTGGGGAAATGAGAAAATTATAAGGCAGATGAAGAAGATCATATGAAATGAAAACACCAGATTTTTTTTTTGCCTCTAGTAACATATGTATATTTAGATGCACTTACAGTGAACATGTAATATACCAAACCACCACCCTCAGGTCAAGTAAAAAATAATAAATAGTATTAGAGACTTTCTTCTGCAATGTTTGCCATTTCGGGGGCAGCAGCTACCCCTGAACTTTCTTTGCACGCTTCACTTGTCGCTTTTTTACTGTAAAACTATTACCATTAATAACCATCCCAGTGATTTCAACTGGAAGGTAATTTAGACTGAACATTGCTTTGGTTTAACAACTGAATAGACATAAATGCAATCACTTGGGTTTATTTACTCTTTATGTCTAGAGGAACAGAGTTGTGCATCAAGGGAGGTAATGGGCCTGATTCTTCATCTCTCCCTATAACCTGCTCACATAATTTCACTGCTGCAAAATACTCAGAGATTTCAATACCAGGTCTACTGGAAGCAATCCATATCACATATAATGTACCAGTTTCCATCCAAATGCTGGCAGTGGTGGGATGACTCCCAGCAGCCTGTTGGGTGCCCCCAGTGGCAGTGCCACAGGAGGCCCTGTGGTTGGACCCTATGTGCCTCCACACTAACAGAATCACACCTCCTTTGCCTCATTACCTAAGAACTTGCACCAAATACAGCCCAGCTGAATTCAAGAGCTAGCCTCAATATGTAGCTCCAGATCTCATAAAAACACTCGTACTAAGAATAATTTTCCATCATATGTGCGGTTTTCACACAGTATTAGTGGATCCTTCTTTGTGGCCCTACATAACCAGCTCTTCTCCAGACAAACTCCTAAATGCCATTCTCACTCACTTCAGCAGAAAGGAAATAAAATAGTGTACCATCAAGGCCAATCGTCATACACAGGGATACCTGATATTACAGAAATCAAGCTGGTTACAGAATATCAGACCAACCCAGAAACTCTGTGCAGAAATAACAAAAAAGCTTTTTGAACAGAACCTGAAGATAACTTTGCAAGGTTAATACAGAGCCCTTCAGGCCAACAAGCATCTTGTTACCACTATTCTCTGCCCAGGAACTATATATCACTATGAATTCATTGAAAATTTTGAAATAAGTAAAATCAGGAGAGCAGGTTTTCAGGAAAACCTTTTCTTTTGCTACAATCTGCTCAGGAGAGAAAGGGAAGGATATTTGTATGTGTGTGTAGGAGAGAAGGAGGTTTGTGGTGCGGGAGTATACCCAGAGGAAATACAAATAGCATTTCACAGTGGAAGCATGAGTGCGAGAACACAGTATCTGTATTTTATCTAATATTTGTGCTGGCTCCATCAGTATATAAAGGAAAATGAATCCTGCTAATTTAAAACTTCTACAATGACTTGCAAAAATGTAAACAAGCTGCTATTGAAACTTCAGGGAAAAATATTTGAAAATTGATTGCCTTTTTGACATTTAAGCCAAAAGGATAGAATTTTCTTCCATCATCCCAACTGAAAATAAAAAACACTTTTAGAATTATGATAGCATTGTTCTATTATAAGGATATCCTTATTTAGCTTTTAATACCTCATGATTCTAAAATTTTTTAAAATACATGTTAATCTCAGCAGAAGTAGAAATAATTAAAATTGAAAGCAACATCTGAGTGCAGAGCTCAGTTAGCAGCAAGTGCTTTCTCCAGTGAGGTGCTCAGTGATTTGCCCAACCACAGGTTCCACAGAATATGAAACCAGAGAGCTGCAGTTCTGATGTGTGCCTCAGATACGGTGAAGCACGAAAGATCCATTTATTGTAGTCATTCTGCAAATGCAGTTACTTTGACATTGTCTTGGCCATACTACAAGTCACAAATGTTCCTAACGTGACTTTACAACCTTGCTTACAGTAAATATCGTTTATCCCCGAGACATTACTTCACTCCAGTTTGCTTAATTGCAGAATGAGGTCCATGCCATCTCTGGGTAAGAAAGAACTTCAAGATAGGTGTTGAAAGAAGTACAGCAGATGTTTAATGGAGAAACAGACAGATTTTTGCAGTAAAATGCATGCCATCAAAAGTCAATAAAACTTACAAAAGATAGACTGTATTTAACTGAGAGAATGCAAATACGCAGGATTTAAATATGGATCTAATATTTGTAACTGTAACCCAAGAGACTAGTAATAGTGCCATTATCAACGCCATTTAATCTACAGAAAATGGCTTTTCAGGAGAGATTTCAGTTCCATATTTTTGTGCTACACACCTTTCAGAGCAGACCTGACAACAAGCTACATGTTGGGACTGCATCATGCAACATTAGATCCTGCATTGCTAATCCAGCAGAGGAGTTTTGCTCCTCATCAGCCCCACCTTTTCTGGTAAACCTCCTTGCATTAATTCATCTTATGAATTGCAATGGAGAGAATAAATAAATACAAAGTTTTTAAAAATCAAGGAGAGGCTTAGCCAATATGACCAACCTAACGTGTTAGATTGTTTTGTTCAATTACATTACTTTTCCATAGCTTAATTTAGATAACTGTCAGGTAAAAGTGGAAGAAACAGCTATTTACAGTTAGTGCAACAGAAGGTATCAACTGATTTAAGCAGCTGGCCAAAGTAATTAGCAATGCATCTATCCCTTGGTTAAATTCTTCTCCTAGATCTGCTTAATACATGCATGACTGATATTTTTATCTAGAGCATTAAACCTAATGGCTGGTTAGTTGAAATGTAAAACTGTTCTGAACAAATTCATGAAGTTCAGGGAGCTGGTGTAGGTCCCAGAAATACCCATCTGTCAATGCATTTTAGTGGTCTCTGCAGCCTCATACTGAAAAATCTAAAGACTGCATTTGTAAAGAGCTGGGTACATATTAGCACTTACTTGGGTTTAACTGTGTATTGATATAACATTCTGAAAATGAGGAGAAAATTGGGTTTGGAATCTTAGATGCAATAGCTAAGCCAACTGCAGCAAATAGCTAACTATGCTTTTTTCGTGTTTTCTTTCTCTACAGGTATACCCAGTATTTCCAGTATTGGTAGTAAGTAATAAAACCAGTCTTGTTTTGCATTGTCATTCAGCTTCTTGGATCTAATTTCCCAACATCCCTTTCTGTTGTAGATAATGTCTCTCTGAAAATGGGCTCTGTGGTGCAGGTGCTATGTATTGGCCTTCGTCTGTTGCATTGACATGTAACTGTATTACATGGTCAGAGAGACCGTCACTCCAGATAACACATCTGCCTTCAACCACAAATTTTCTGATCAGTTCTGATCAGCAGGTGAAAACCAAGTGCTATAAAACTAAGAGTTATGCAGAAAAAATAAACAGCATTCCACAGAAAATATTTGTTGAGCAGCTTCTCAGTGGTAGGGCGGGGGAGGAAAAAAAAGTGTTTGCTAATAGCAGAGAAGTACAAGACTGTTAATTTTCATGCATGTGTGTGTAAATTCAAAGAGAATATGGAAGAGTTTTCATTTTTATGAAGTAGCTTACCAAATACAGTGTATCTGCTGGAATCTTTGCATTAAGGTGAGCAGCCTTTAAACTGGGCTTTACTCCACAAAATAAACAGAATTGTGTTCCTTCACCAAAATCTGCTCTCTTACATGCAATTAAAGCACCAAAATATGATACTTAAGCTACAACAAAACCATAACACCATTACCTCAAGAACTACTATATCAGTTAAAGAGATGATTAAGTAAATAAAACACTTGAAAGGACTAAGTGCACAGTTAAGTCAGCTGCAAGTCTCGGATGACTCCCATAACAGAGAAGTGCACACAGTCATACCACGTTAGTTAATTACAAATAAAGCAGGGAGGTAGAAATGAATCCTGCTGCGGCTAACTAAAAGAGTATTTCCTGTAGCCTCAGCTTTGCAGAGGCTTTAGACACAACTGGCGTGATATGGGAATATCATAATGATAAAAATATCACAGTAGTAAAATGCAATTTGCCACACCTGATGCCAAACTGAAAAGCTTCTATTAATTTGGATAAAATTGTCTCACTTCTTATGATGCAGGGTCAGGTCTGTGAATTTATATATCAGCTCAGTTTACTTGAGCTCATGAATGGTGCTGATTTGTTAAGCTCTATACAGCAAGTTCAATGGCACCAAAACTAACCTCCTTACAAATGAGAGCAGTGTTAACAGCTGAATGCCATGGCATCTGTTTTGCAGCTTTAAATAGCAAAACAGCATCAATGACAATAATGTGCAAATGAAAGCCTTCCATCTTAATAATGTAATTTTCCTGCTGTAGTGTTGTCTTTGGTATTTGCATGACTACAAATGCATTGTGATATGCTATTTTCAAAACCTTGTGTTTATAAATTATTATTATTATCAATGACAATAATAAAATAAACTAAATGAAAGAGAGGACATTTATGTCACTGTTCTCAGGAATATTCCTGCCATTAATAACAGAAATTGGATGAATGGGAAAATAGCTCTTTGGAGTTTTATTGTGCTATAGTTTCTTAGTACTGTGTTGCATGAACTATATGGTTGTGTTTTCACTTCACACTCCATACAGCCTTTGTCACCACATCTACCATTTCTGAGCATCAGCAGATGTTGGCCTTTGAAAACTTAATAGGGAAACTCAAATACATTTTAAGCAACGGTGACCTGAAAGGATGCATTGTTGACCTCTTCGTATTTGACACTCGGGTGATTAGTACAGTTTGTCTATTACAAATGGAGAAAAAGTCTATTTAACACTCCATAGGAAATATATGCTTTCTTTTTAATCTACTGTAAATGTCTTGGAATAATATGTGGTAGAATTCAACAGATTTCTTTGCCTACCTGGAAAGGATGAAGTATGAGCATCTCTTCCTGATGAGCACAAGTAAATACTGATATTCTGCTTGGTATTCTCATGGTTTTTTTTCTAAAATAGCTCAGGGGGAAAATAGCTCTACTTGCTCAATGTTCTGAACATCTTTCCTATAAGACAGAAATAGCAAAATTAATGTAAAGCAAGGATAGAGCCCATAAATTTATACTGGTCTCTAAGAGAATTTAACAGAAGTACAATTAACACATAAAAAAAACCAAGATTAATTACTTGTGGCTGCTTTAATGGATCTGCATGATTTCTTCTTTTGTCTATGCTAATACAATGTTTGTGTTCATATCAGTGGAATTTTTCCCCATATAGGGACAGGGAGCTACTCTCAGGAAATACAGTTTGGGTTTTATTTTGCCTGGCAGCAAACACTAATGGGAGAAGGGGGTATTGGCTTTTGTGTGCTCCAAGCTCTTCCTGGTACATAATGAGGATGGGGTTGGGGCATGGGGATATGAAGGCAACACTGCCAGTATATGAAGATTCCTCTGCAAGCAATGTTTATTCAACATTTTTAAAACTGCAGTGAAAGCAAGAAAGAAAAATAAAATAGACTTACCTGTGTGCACATATATGTATCATTCTTCATTCCTTTTTGAGATTCCTGTCTCAAAGGATCTTGTATTAAAGCAGCTCTTCATTAAAATTTGAACACAAAGAAACAGTGGTCATTAAGTAAACATCCTTTCTGATCATCTGGTAGAAAAAATTAAAAAAACAATCAGAGCTTTCCCATTAAGGTCATTTGTACCTGCTGTTGTCTATCAGTTATAAAATAGATTCTCTAATCATTTCCAGCATTCTTGATCCCAGTTCTGGCCCTTTCAACATTTTTCAGCCATGTCTGGAAAAATACTGGTGAAAGTATTAACAATTAATGAGTCCCAAAACCATGTCATAAATTTAATCAGTGTTTACATACAGCATGTAAATATCCTGAAAACTACATTATTTTACTTGCTAAAATAATGGTTGTATGATTTTACATAGACTGATGCGTCAAAATGTTCAGTATTGTGACCAAATACCAAAGTTACTAATCTGTACATGTATGCCTTCAAAAAGTTGCCTCTTCTAAACTATAACTTCTTTTTCCCTGTAAATTATAACTCCACTAATTATGCTAAACAGTTTGTTATAAAGGGTATAATTAGATACAGGATAGGATAGACATGATGTGCAAATAACTCCGTGTGGGTGATTATCACCTTAAAGCCTGCTGGTGGCAGATGAGTCAGAGTTTAGAGACAGACCCTGCACCCAAGTGCAAGATGCAATCATGATCATCAAATGGTGTATTCTGCTTTGTTTTGTATGGTTTTGTTCTTCTTTATAGCCAATTTCAAATTAAGAGAAACTTTTTTTATGGTAATAAGTGCAAGATACAAAAGTAAAAAAGAAAAAAAAATACTGAATGGGCACTCCTTTATTGTTTTCTTAACCTTGAGAGATCTAGTAGGCATTTTAATGGAATTAAAATAATGTCAGGATAAGTGTAGCTTTATTTGTTTTATGTACTTGTTATGAAATTTTAACGTGGTAAATATATATCTTAAAAGATTGTGAGAGCAATGCCAGGAGGATTTTTTTCCCCCCCTCTTTTTTTGGACATAATTTTGCCCCCTTGCAGTAACCGAGAAATTGTCTCATTAAATTTACAGTCATGGGATAAAAGCCATTACAGTGCCAAGCTCTGGACTAGAGTTTATACACAACACTCACATATGCCAGCAGGATATAAACATGCATAACTAGGCTGTGTGTTATTTTTCTATTATTATCTGAGGTCAAGTTTTACAAAGAGAGCTGTGCTGCTGAGAGACCATTAAGATGTTTAACTCCTTAAAACATTTAAATACTGTCTTCAGACTATATATATTATTTTGCACAGAATAGCAAAATGTTCTCATTTTAATTCAATTTTATCCAAATCTGACGTTTTAATAAATATTACTATTAATCAGGCTCTCAATCTATGGTGATCACCTTATCTAAATCACTGATTATAATACCAACCAGTAAAAGTATTTATTTCCCCTCTTTTATTTAAAAACTTTGAAGCACTACGAATTTTTCACTTTAACAATTATATTTTCCATTATATTAAAACATTATTGGGCTAGAACACACTACTGGTAGCTTATGTGACATAATGCACACATTTGAACACTAGATCTGAAAGAAATTTATCACTCTAAATAAAAGACATTATGAGTAGTTTATTTATCAGGTAGGACTCACAACAAAGCCAGTTTTCTTCTGTATAACTAGAATTTCACTCTTGAAGTTCAGCAAGCAAAGTGCCTGTGCCGGCCTCCAGCCCTGAACAGAAACTGTCTCTTTGCCAAGTGATTTCTAGTGCAGGGTCAAAAACTACCAGCACTGTTCCAGGGAGCACTGGCAGGTTCTTGGGGCGGCATTTGGGGGAGCCTTTGTTTCACTTTTTGTTTTGCCAGATCCACCAATTTTAACAGATAAGAAGAGCCATTCTCACCAGTCTAGTAGACACAGTCATTGGAAGTTGAGTATTGCTTCTCATTCTTCATCCTAGTTTACCTTCACCATCTTGGTTTGGTTAAAAACAGTGTATCGATCAAATAGTCTTTTCAACACTTTTATGATTTTCTGTAATATATATGAAATTACTTAGTTAGCAGTTACCTTTGTTTTAACCAGTAATAAACAATCAAGTGATAGCACACTACAGAAAATGGGATATCAACATTTCTATATATACCATGGTACCCATGCAGAACACACTGACCTTGCAATATGCAAGTTTAGCTGCAGTTACTCAAGGAAGTTCATAGAGGGCAGATATGACCCATAAAGATACTTAAAAATCTAATTATCAAGGTTGGAGAGAAATAGCTGGGGAAAAAAAAAAAGGCACTGCTATATTTTTCCCTCTCCTGTTTTTCTTTCTGTCCCTCAGACATGTAATCAGTTTATTTCATAGAGTATAAGGGAAGAATGAGGTTTCCAAATCAGCATCCTTAGTCTCTAAAAAGGCTCTTGATTTGCTGTTCTTCATCAGTTGAGAATTACTGTACAGTAATCCTAGTCAAGCAGCCAATTTCAGCATATTTTAGGAAAAAAACAACCAATCAAAGTAGAAAGAAATAACCCTTGCAAACAATCAACAGAATAATTTACTCTTTTTGCCCTGAGAAAGTACTTAAATATTTCCTTCAAAAATATTAGAATTTATTGTGTACTTATGCAAATATTTTAGTGAAAATACTTGAAATTGAAGAATACTCTCTCATACCCCATTAGTTTGAGAATTAGCCAACACATTTGTCAAAATCCGTGGATTTTTTTTTTTTTTTTTTTTATAACGAAAAGTTTCCAGAGCTGGATCATTTTATTTATTTATTTTTTTTTTATGTTAAAAAAAAAAAAAAACAACATATTTTTATAAAAATATGTTGTTTTTTTTTTTTTTTCTGATAACGAAAAGTTTCCAGAGCTGGATCATTTTATTTATTTATTTTTTTAAGCCTCTAAAAAGATCACTTTCTTTTCATCTAAGACAAGTGGACACGTAAAGGACTAATTGCATTTAAATTCTTCCAACAGTTATAAAAGCTGTTATGGCTGAGGAGCTGCCATAAAACAACCACATCTTCACATTTATGCAGAATTCTCCTTTCTTCAAAGGAACAGGTATGAAACTTCCTACATTGCTCCAAGAAAGATTGCCTAACTTTGGCCAAATTTATTTTTTTTTTGTAACATAAAAAAAAAATAAATAAAGGGATGATTTAAAAAAAAAAAAAAAAACCACCAATCTTTTCAGCATTGCTTCTCTTTTGATAAGTTAGATTTTGCAATGTTATAAAAGTGCTGAAAGCCAAATTTTCCGAGACAGATTAGCATGATTTCCATTGAAATGGACCTAAAAGTATAGAAATGCTGTAATAATGATAGTGTGATGTTTGCAAGAAGTGGTGGACTATGATCCAATAAAAACCACCAGATTACTCCAGCAGTTACTAAATCTGTCATCGATTTCAGAGAGCATTATTTTTAATTCTTCCTAATTATTTTTGTCTAATATTAACACCTAAAACCACAGTCATAATTCCATTGTGCTTAGCAGACATCCATATTTTAGAATAGATATTTACTCTCAACTACTATTGGTTTGCAACGGGCAGTGGAAAGTCCAGTTTTCTATTACTAGAATCATGGATTTCTACTATAATCATTAAGCTTACATTGACAATTTTTGTAATGTTTTTTGTGTTTTAAACAAAAGGTGAAGGAAGGTTACAAAACATCTTCATCAGAGTCTCTCATTTAGGGTTCCTTACTGTTATTATATATTAAATAAGTAACAACATTGCCAACAGAATCGCTCCCTTCAAGGGAGCATTATTTAAGACTCACAGATTTATTATTAGTAATTTTGAGCAAATGCACTCTTTGTGGACTGGGTCAGGAGAAACAGTTTAGGAGATGAAAATACACTAGTCTGCCATAGAGCACAGATGCCCAGGCAGCAATGTATTCTTCATGTGCTCCATCACCAGCGCTCTTCATCCCTGAGGAAGGATAGCCCCTCTCAGTGGGAATACATTTTAATTTTACTGCCAGTTCAGTACTTGGTTGGAATGAGAAACCAACAAAGTGCTGATTAATTTCTGCCAACATCATGACAGGTTTTTTTCATGTGCAGCTGTCTTCTTGGAAAAGCTGAAACTATCCATTCATTTGCATTATCTCCTCAGTTTGAAACCATGGTGTAGCCCATGGTGCAGACTGCAGTTCCAATGAATATTTGAGACAGACTTCCTTTGTTCGATATCAGAGGTAATTCTGACACTGTATATCCAAAAAAAGGACTGGGAGGAGGGAAAAAAAAATAAAATTGTCATGCATTTAATAACTATAATGTAATCAGTTTCTCCATACTTCATGAAAGTAAAATTTTTTTTTTTTATTTTTCCAGTACTTACTTTCTGCATATAATTGGCTTTGGAACAATAGTAACTAAAAATGTATGCATTTCCAATGCAAATGTACGATGTCATATCTGATTTTCTGCTCAGTCATATAGCTCACACACCTCTACACTTAAAAGGTGTCTACAGTAGCTTCACTTTTAAATAACACTAAAACATAATTTTAGAAACTCTTTTTCACATTTCTGTAGCCTTGTTTGCCCAGAATACGTTACAGTAGATCTTAGCGTATCTTAGAGAACACCTACACCAAAATTTATTAATTATTCAGGTAAATAATTACTTTAATTACAGAATACAGTGTCCAGACATAGAAATGTTCTGGAAAAGCTTTAAAATCTTTATCTAGCCTCTATAAATAAAACCCTTAGAGGTAATCACTGAGGACTAGAAATATTTTCACAAGTTGCTATAAAAGAATAACTAGCTGCTAAATGAATCTTCCCAGTGCCTGTTTAAAGGATGACTCATCTGCTCCAATATACTTGTGGGAATGACAGTCAATATTCCTTGACTTGGTCGTCACACATACCTTTTAAGAGAAAGCATTTAAATTAATCTTCATTTAAAAAAAAAATAAAAATCACACAAACAAAAAAAAAAAAAAAATTTCAAAGATAAGAAGGAAGGTCTTTCTCATGAAACCTCCTGTAGCCTTGGTTATAACGGTGATAATGCATTCCATGAATAAGGATATAAGAAAAAATTATCTCTTTACCAAAGATTAAAAAAAAAAGACCCACAATAGATGCAATAAGTCTCTGGGAGCATTAACCACATTGCCAAGCAGCCCAGAGACACTGAAGACAGCAGCTGTTCTCAGCTGGATATGACCCTGAACAACTTCATCTAACTTTGCTATACACAAAGGAAGGAGACAAATAACCACCACAAGCCCCTTAAAGATGGTTATAAATATCAGGAATAGCTAGAAAAAATCACTAGTAATAATACTCAATTGGTAATCTTTAGGCACCGTAAAAATGCTTTTTATTGTTTTGGGTGCCCACTAAAAACTCAGCTCAATATGATCAAATTTAACATGTCAGGGAATTTTTAATAATTTTTCAGTAAGTCACAACCTCGATTTTAAGTATCTAAAACGAGCACCGATCTATAGCATTTATAGGATTACTAAGAAATATTCAACTCTGATTTTTCTGTCATACAAGGAATTACTTCATTTGGGCAAGAGATTAATTGGGGAATTCATCAGACTAAGATTATATATTAAATATTACTGATTATATTGTTATCTATATGAATATATAACTATATTAATATATTATATGAATCAGATTATGTAAAAAATCCAATTTCATATATAGGACCTACAGTTTATTAAATGACAGAATATTCCAGAGGGTTAGTTCTAAGGCATTATAAAGCTTTGACGCTATTTCTTTTACTTCTGGTAATACCTAGATCATTATGCATGTGATTTTTTGTAGTAGGTGTTCACATGGTATTTACAACAGGTTTTATGCAACAACCCTGATGTTGCACAATGGCTAAAAGAGAAAAAAGGCTCAGGGGAAAGCAGGACAATGTGATAAACACTGTTTTTCCTTTTATACCTTCTGATTTTTATATGCATTCTCTAATGTCCAACCCCTTTAAAATATTTAAGTCAAGCCTAATTGATCCTAAATTGACCAAAATTTTAACAGTGAATTCACTGTGTAATTGTCTGTGTGTGCTTGAAACTTTTTAACATAACCAATCAGTGTATCAGCAGGAGAAGGAGGAGGAAGGTGGTACCTCACATGTATGGAATTAGTTTTTCAGTGGGCTATGGTTATCATGCCAGCTCACTAAGTACAGCTTTTAGATATATTTTATTGTACACTCAGACTACTGTGTTTGCACTTCCTATGTGTGTGAATTGGTGGATCTGACCAGTAGAGGCATATTATTTGTAATCAATACATAGGCTGTTGGAAAATCTGCCAGACTGACTCAGCTTTTCTATTTCCTTGACTGATAAGAAAAAAGCACAAAAACTCAAAAATATGATGCAATTATATCTCAGCTTTGCAGATTCAATTGCAGAAGACTATCTAACAGTAAATGACACCGTGCAGGTCATGATTGTTTCCTTGAATTGTTCTCTATGTGGAAAAACTTTTGGAACACAGTCCAACCCAACCAGTTTCTCTTCACCCTTGACAAATGGGTCAGAAGATACTATGGGATGTCCTACTTCCACATCAAATGTTTAAAGTCCCAATCTTTTTGTCATCACTTCCCTGCAGGCCTTCCATTAAGATGGACTTAACAGTGAAACACACCTTCTTCAGAAAGAACTGTAAGCCCAGACCCTTGATGATGACCAAGTTGTGACAAATATAATCTACTCAATACCCAGCTGAATTCCTTGTAGGTAGAGATGAAGAAATAGCTCTCTCCCCACTAATATCACCACTATGCATGCTGATATGTCCATTAGGGAAATTCTGTTCAGCTCAGAAAGAACCCAACCACTGCAGTACTCACAGAACATGTGGTCCAAATCTGATGTTCAAAGCTAGGCAGATGGAAACAGAAAAAAGATTATGACAGAGCAATACAGAGAATATAAATACCATTTCCCAGATCTGGGCTTAGAGGAGAGTTTTCTTTCCTTCCCCCACAGCCCACATACCTTTAATTTACTCTCAGCTCCAACACCCAGCAGCATTCTGCTGAGGGTTATCACTCCCCACTGCCCCAGCCCCAAAAAACATTGACCAAAGGAGATTAAGCTGTAAAATGTCACAGCTAATTCCTTCTCTGAGAGATAAAATGCTTCATGCAAATAACACATTATGTTGGGCTTTTAAGAAATGTAGACATTTCATGTTCTTAAAAAATCAAGCTGTAAAATATGTTAGCAGAGGTGACAGTTAATAGATGCAACACAAGAAAGCATGAGAGCAAAAGAAAAGGCCCACTACTGGTAAACACATTCATCTGATAACAGAACTTAGTACTCAAAAGAGTACTAAGACAGGATGTTACGGTAAGATATGTCTCTTTGGTAAGAAATCCATATTTGTCTTATACTGTCATTTTATCTCTGTAGAGCAAATTTAACAGAATATATTCTTTTGTTCTTAGCGTTAGAACCATATATATTGGTCTAGGATATCTTCTTATAGTGAAAAAATATATTTTTAACCACAGAGGACAAATTGTTATGCAAAGTATTTTATGTACATTTGATGTTTTGGGAATCATCAATTGCTTGTTTTCTCGTTCACTGTGGAGTCATGTACTGTTCAAGTGCAACCTAGACTAGTCCAGTAATGGATGTTTGTAATCTATGTCTTTGTCCATGTGCTTGCCTGTTTAGAACAATATCACAGATGTAAATAACAAAACCTGATTTTTCCTGATACATGCAGATCCTCCCAAGTTTGATAGGATATGGCCGAATATTTCTTCCCTTGAGGTTTCTAAACCAAACCAAGGTAGGATGCTGTAAAATTCCAAGTGGTCTAAAATTACTGAAATTGCTTTAAAGGAGTCCCACATGGTGGCAAAAGTAGTAACAATGATAATCCAACTCATTTTTCCTCTATTGCTAAGTAATGCTATCCTGTGAGAAAATAACCATAAACCAAACCTCACCTGAAAAAGGAGTCTTTCATCACTCAGATTATGCACATTACTGCCAAAAGTCTGGGAAAGTAGACACACAGACTCCAGAAACTGACATACAGAAAGCCCTAGATAATGTTAGACTTGTTCAGACAGAACAGTCTATTATTTTGAGGAAGTTTTGAGATTTTTGTGTGAGAAAGATTGTCATTGTCTCCATCAAACCCAGTTTTAATGTCTTGTATTCCAAAGTGAGCTGAGGAGCATTCTCAGTTTATGTGCCATCCACAGTACAAGCAAGTTCTCTGCAGGATAGACTCAGTTCTCTACAATGAGTGCCACACAAAAGAATCACTCAGATTATGTCATGATGATGAGCACTGAAAGAGATAGAATGACTTTTTAAGGAGACTAATGAAAGTAAGATTCTTTGTTATTTGAAGTTGCATTCAGCTATACTTCACATTTCAAAATGATTGTTCATTATAAAAAATAATGTCCTTTTGTTCTCATTTACTGCCCATAGTCACCAAAAAATCCCTTCAGAAATCTGGCCTATGGCTTGCTTTGACTGTTCAAGGGGAGTCCTTTCTATACTGTAACACATACAGATGAAGAATAAAATTAATGGAAAGGTAATCTAGAAAATAGCTACTAGACTGAACAAGATGCATTTGGAGAATTGTATTGAAAAGGCTATAGTTAAATCCATTGTTCACAATGACCAAATCAAAACATAATGCACATATGAATAAAATCTACCATGTTATATGTGGGAGTTTATGTGCCCAGCAAAATGGAAAATACTAATTGATCTGTGCTTTCCATAAGTATTAGCAAAGTATTTTAGTTTGCTTTATTCACATATACTTTGAATTAAATAACCCTGATGATACTTAGCATTCCAATAACTTCATTTAGCCCATGTTAGATTTTCCAAGCTTTTACATGTGGCTCTTAGAAAAAAAAAAAACAACCAAACAAAAAAAAACAACCAAACAAAAAAAACAAAACCAGATTGATCTCTGCTCCTCTGTTTTCTGTAAAGATTAGCCTACATTATTCACAGAAATTTTAAATCAAAACATGCCCAAAGAAATTATACTTAGCATATCTAAAGGATTTCATAGCTTAATTATTCTGCTTCTGATCTAAGACTTAACTCCATTGCAAAATATGTCTTGAGCAGAACAAAATTATTTAGTGTTTCTTCTGTGAAAATAAGAGGTTTAATAAACTTAGTTTTGATGTTTTGTTAGCAAGCACAAAACACAAACTTAGAAGCATTTCTATTCAGTTTTTGTGTTTGCAGCATATTGTTAGTGTTTAATGTTTATTGTAGAATAAATCCTTCAGTCAAAGATAGTATATGAAGAGAATGGTTACAGAAATCTGCCTATACCTAATATTATTTTATTGTGTTTTCATTGTTGATGCTATTAGGCCAGAATAAATATACGTATGACTTTAGTAAAACCCTTTGGCAGCCACTCTGGTTATCATATACTCATTGGCCATGGACTGGGAGAAATCATCAAATAAACTCAAACACAAAGCTGCCAAAGTGTGCAGGAGTGAATTACATTCCCTTTCTTTACCTTGGATATTACAGGTCAAATGATTCGAGTTGATAGTACATAACTAATTTTCCCTAACTTTCACCCTTTCTTTACAAAACAATAACCATTGTTAAGCTAGTTTAAAATTAAGAAGTTTATTTTAATCTTTTGATTTGTTCCTATATGATACCTTTCCTAATTTACTGTTCATTTTATTACCTATCCAGTTGCTCCCAAATTAGCTATGTCAACTGTTTCTTCTGTTCAAGTTGCAAACCACAAGAGAGGTAGGAATTCTTGGATTCATACAGTGATTCCATAGTGCTCTATGTTGTGAAAACATTGCACTGTATGAATCTGGAATACTGTGAAGTGTACGCTTCAGCTTACTGGTGAGACATCTTCATTGACAACAGAAGCATTAAGTTGCATAAACATAAGCCATACAAAGAAAATAAATGTGCTGCTTAAACAGTCAATGCTGGCATATGAAGTGACATGGCATTTGTTTTTAAAGAAATTAAATGTATGAATATGACTATTCAGATCGTCACCTATAAAGCAAATGTTTGCTAGACTCTTGTTTTCCTCAGTGATATACATAAATTGCAAAAGCGGATACATAAGCAGATTAGTTGAGGGCAAACAACACATAAAATGTCAATTGTCCATATCCTCAAGAAGTATCTGTAAATGTCATGGAGTCAAATTCATAGATATGTCTTTTAATGCATTGTAAGTGTGCCTTACATCTTCATTTTACTGTAACTGCACAAATTCAGAGTGTAGGCATTACATTTGGATATGATATTTCAGTGTTTTATCAAAATAATGGAATTATGTGGGCATAATAAAGGACACCAATATTATGTCTGACTTACAGACAACCTGTTTCACATATCTGTCATTCACAGTCCTGAGATCTCATTGTTTTTCTTCATCAATTTTTCTGTAAAGAGTATGTATGAAGATTTTTGTCTTTCTGTAGCTATTGTGGATATCTTATTTTCATGAAATAGATACTAACAAGCAATAGGGGTATTAACAAGTGTTTGAACTTAGTCTGACCCATTTGGTGAGATCATGATAATGAGCCATACTGGTTTTTATGAATCAGGTCACTTTTAAGGTTACAATGAAATCTCCTTTGTTGTTTTTTGTTACTGTATAAAGAAGGAGCACAGAGTTACTGGAAAGTCAAAAAGAAAAAATATTTTAATTATTTTTGAATATGCTTTTCTTGAAATACTCTTCGTGCTTTTAATTAGAAAATGACACTTGTAGCTGTCTCATGCATTAGCTGTCTTAGTTTAATTATGCTTCCTTTCCATGTGTGCTTGCCATTGTTTCATGTGATGACGTTTCATGTTTTATTGGTTGCAGCTGAGGCTTCAGCTGAACCTTGGCCCACAACACAATAGTACATCATCTCAAAGATGTAAATGCATGGCATTGTAATGGGGAGAAAAGTATTCAATTTATAGAAACAAAACAATTAAATGATACACCTCTTTAAGAGCCTCCTTCAATGGGTAATTTTATCATGCTTTCTACAGCAGGATCAAGATTGTTGCAATAGAATCATTGTGTTGGAAGTAGTCTTTAAAGGCTCATACAGATAATCATTCTGTGAGTTGGCAAGGGATTAGACAATTCCTGAATCATCCAAAGAAAATTATCAAACCTAATGCAGCTATCTCTTCTTCCTTTTTTCTTAACATTAAAACTATCTAACTGTCTTTAACTTTTCTGTTCTTTTTGTGGTTTTTTGGTTTTGGGTTTGTTTTTTTTTTTGGTTTTGGTTTCTTCTTACAAACCACTTACTCCTTCTGGTAATTCAGCTTTAAATTGTCTCCAGTTTGTCTGTGTCTCTTCTGACATGTGGTACTCCGAACTGAAAGCAGCATTTTCTAGCACTGTAAGCTCTTGTCATTTTATTGCTAATAAACCGTTTGCAGCCTAATTTTGATACTTTTGCCCCATCTCTCTCAGTGACTGCATGACTTTGCCAGTACATGAAAGTGGTTGGGCTGATAGGCCAGAGGCCTTAAAATATACATCTAACAATTGTAATTAACAGGCTACTTTGTGGTCTTGGTGTGCTGGTTAAGGTGAACCACATGATAAGATAAAAAGGGCCACACAGCATTGATAGCTGTTAGCTTCCCATCTGGCACAATGCTGAATGCAGTTCTACATGCTATGTAGAGAGTTGACTCGTGTATGTGCATTGACTGGTATAAGGTAGCACCTCATGTAACCAGTGGAGAAAATAATTTCATTCATATGAGGACTCTTTACCTATTTTTTTTATATAAACATAGAGGGATGTGAAAAAGATTCACTGATTAGGCCAATAGCAGTAAGCAAAATAAATTCATACCATTGCGCTTGCAAAATGGGGATACTGGTGGGAAAAAGGTTAAAAGTATCAAAAAGTGAGTTAATCTTTACTTGCTCTGCCTTTTTTTTTTTCCTTTGCACCATTGATAATCTTTAATCAGATGTTTGACTGGTTTTGAGTTAGCTGAGTTTTTTCTACACCATGTACTAGTCTGATGATCAAGATTCCTAGGGATTTCCTATATCTTAGTATAACTTAACTGAGACAAAGGCTTTCTTTCACACAGTATAGTTGTTACAAAACAGTAGTACCCACAGAAATGCAACCAAATATAAGAATTGGTCATAGTGTTTACCTTTAATATTGATAAGCCATGTCTGAACTTGGGTAGTAGTTCTGCATATATTTATGGACATGTGTGTACATCAAACTAAGTCCTTCATAATTATTAGAAGTTTCTTCAGCCCAAATCATAGAATCATAGAATTGTTCATGATGGAAGGGACCTTAACGCTCATTTAGTTCCAGCCCCCTTTCACAGGCAGGACACTTTCCGCTAGACCAGGTTGCTCATAACCCCATCCAACCTGGCCTTGAACACTGCCAGGGATGGCATAGCCACAGCTTCTCTGGGCAACCTGTTCCAGTGCCTCACCACCCTCATTGTAAAGAATTTGTTTCTAATACCTAATCTAAATCTCCCCTCTTTCAGTTTAAAGCCATTCTCCCTTGTTCTACTGCCACATGCCCTTGTAAAAAGTCCCTCTCCAGATCTCTTAATAGATGCCTTTAGGTATTGGAAGACTGTTATGAGGACTCACCCAAATCTTATCTTCTCTAGACTGAACAACCCCAATTCTCTCAGCCTGTCTTCACAGGAGAGGTGCTCCAGCCCTCTGACCATCCTCATGGCCTCCTCTGCACTCACTTGAGCAGGTCCACGTCCTTCTTATATTGGGGCCCCCCAGAGCTGGATGCAGCACTTAAGGTGGGGTCCACAAGAGCGGAGGGGGAGAATCACCTCCCTCAACTTGCTGGCCACACTCCTTTTAACACAGCCCAGCATGCAGTTGCCTTTCTGGGCTGCAGGTGCACATTGCTGGCTCATGTTGAGCTTTTCATAAATTATGACTGGGAGCAAGGCTTGTTAGAGAGTGAATTACTTAATGTGCAGCTTTGTTTCTTGTGCTTTTGTAATGGCTAATTATGTGTAGTAGTAGTATTATTATTAAAGGTCATATCACACTTTCAGAGTGGAAATAGCACAGACATTCGTTCACAGAATAGTCTCAATTTCTTTCTGCTACTTAAACACAAAAGGTGATGTAGCATAGTCTGATTTAGTAGCACTTTATAGTCTACATATTTCTGAAACATAAAAATGTCTAATGGTTGCAGAAGACAGGTCCTGCGTCAGACATAGAGACTAAGAGAACCCTGCTTCTGAATCTGAGATTCAGAAGGATCAGATTGCTTGTCACTAACCAGTCTTTCTTATTTTAAAAATGAAGCACATAAAAACTTGCAACAATTTTCCCTGTGACTCCTGCTTGCCAGTGCTAGTTTCTACTTTTAGATCTGTTGCCTCTGACCCACACAGGCAGTTCTTACTCAAGCAAGATGGATATACTAGGGGAGAAAGCCACCCACTCAGCTGCTGGCTGAGATGCTGAATCACACTGACCAGCTGCAAAAGACAACAAAGCATTAACACTTTTTTCCTCCCCACTCATTTATGTCAAGTGGCAACATACTGAGACCAATACATCAAATGTTTTACTGTACTCCAGCAGCTATTAGGCATCAAAATGATCAGGTTAGCATGAACTACAAAACACTGGTGTAGCAGTATAACATTGAAAAGAACAAGAATGTATATATGTTAATGAAATGTAAAATGAATTAATATTTTCTAGCAGCAAAAAGACAGCTCTCAAGATTGAAACCTGTGTTGTGCTAAGTGTTGTAACATACAAGAAAAGTCGCAATCTATTTACAGTACACTATGTCAGACAATGGCCAAGAAAATATATATGCATTAAGTGTGCATAACATACTCATAAACATGTACTTTTATTGTTACTGCTTCATAAAAATACAGCCAAGCACAAATATTTGTTCTGATGACAATCATTGGGCTCACCAGGTACTCAACATGATCAGCAGCATACAATAGGAAAGGCAGCAGAGGAGACATGACCCCTTTCATATATGGAAACATTTTACACCCTCTGCTACAGCTTTATCTAATTACAGACTACAGTAAACTTCAAGCCCTTGAAGCCATTCCAAGTCATTGCATACTGTATTCAGTTACTGAAGGAAGCATACTGTAATCTCTTTCATCTGTTCATAGAATCATAGAATAGTTAGGGTTGGAAAGGACCTTAAGATCATTTAGTTCCAGCCCCCTGCCATAAGCAGGGACACCTCACACTAAACCATGTCACCCAATGCTTCAACCAACCTGGCCTTGAACACTGCCAGGGATGGAGAATTCACAACCTCCCTGGCCAACCCATTCCAGCATTTCACCACCTTTTCCATAAGGAAAGAATTTCTTCCTTATAACCAATCTAAACCTCTCCTGTTTAAGTTTGAACCCCTTACCCCTTGTCATGTCACTACAGTCCCTAATGAAGAGTCCCTCCCCAACAGCCCTACAGGCCCCCTTCAGATACTGGAAGGCTGCCAGGAGGTCTCCACGCAGCCTTCTCTTCCTCAGGCTGAACAGACCCAACTTTCTCAGCCTGTCTTCATATGGGCAATGCTCCAGTCCCCCAGTCATCTTTGTGGCCCTCCTCTGGACTTGTTCCAACAGCTCCATGTCCTTTTTATGTTGAGGACACCAGAACTGCACACAATAGTCCAGGTGAGGTCTCACGAGAGCAGAGTTGAGGGACAGGATCACCTCCTTCAACCTGCTGGTCACGCTCCTTTTGATGCAGCCCAGGATACGCTTGCTTTCTGGGCTGCAAGCGCACACTGCAGTTGGCTCATGTTCATGTTCTCATCGACCACCACCCCCAAGTCCTTCTCTGCAGGGCTGCTCTGAATCTCCTCTTTGCCCAACCTGTAGCTGTGTCTGGGATTGCTCCCACCCAGGTGTAGGACCTTGCACTTGGTATGGTTAAACTTCATGAGGTTGGCATCAGCCCACCTCACAAGCATGTCAAGGTCCCTCTGGATGGCATTCCTTCCATCCAGCGTATCCACCAAACCACACAGCTTGGTGTCATCAGCAAACTGTTAATAAACTACATCTCTAAAGCATCAGGTTTTTTGCTACAAATTGGAAGAGTGTTCAAGAATTTCAGTAATGACTATATACCATCTCCTAATTTCCAGTTGAAATTTCTCAATGGCCAGTTAACACCCATTTGTTCTTGTGCTAGTGTTGTCCATTACCACAGATACTCACTTAGAATGGCAGAAGGCTATCTCCTTGATGAATTTATAGCCTAGTGGTAGCCCCTGTCTTCAACTTCCGAGACTAAACAAGCCAAATTATCATAGTCTTCACTTTTTAAATAGGCTCTCTGCTTCTCTGATCACCCTAATAGCCTTTCCTGCATTCATTCTGGGCTCATAATCTGAGTTGAGTGATCAAACTTAGACAAGCTTTCTACACAAAGCATAGCTGTGCCTTTTATAATGATATTGATACATTTCTAATTTCTCATTCTTTCTGCATAAAACCAATCACTGCTTGTGAATAAAGACTAAAAGGCACCAGCATTCTATGTTTAATGAAGGGACTTTGAAAAAGCAGCTGTTATGCCAACTGCATTTCAGATGGCTGAAATATGCACACTTTCTATCCAGTACCCATTTCAGAATTTTTGGGATTTTTACTGGACCAACTCTTTTTCATCTCAGAATATAAAAAATGGGTTAATGCTTACATCAGAAGTACAGTAGAAGTAGCTCTCAAGTAACACCTCTATTCCTTAACTTTCTTCTCTGATAATTGTTTTAGCAAGTGCTGGCAAAATTATCAAACTAGACATTTGTTTGATCTTGAAACAGTTTGGTTCCCAAAGTGCCTACCAGTTACAGTATCCCAAATTCAGTAGTATTTTCTAATAATCACCATTTATGTCAGAACAAAACTTTTATTTTACTTACATTTGTGGATTTAAGCATGATGAAGTTCAACAGGTTTGTTCACTGTATTTTAAATATGAGCAGGTTTTTTCCCAGGTCTTGATTTATACTCATATGTCCAAAAAGACATGCATTTCTGCCGGTGGGAACTGAGCCTCCAGTACCCCTGAAAGGTTTACAACTGCAAATGCTTCAGTTCCATCAGGTCTGCCAACAACAGCCAACCTTCAATGTCATGCCATGGTTGCTGGTTCATGCTAACCTGCCTGAAACAAACTTCGCTTCCATTGCAGATACATATCTGCTGTTGTCCATGTTACATTGATTAACATGTATGCGCATTCATTCATACTTCTATTCATGATTCATTTTTACTAAGCATGTAATGTGCTATTACTCTGCTGCCGTATACATTTTGTATACATTTCTGTTCTTCCTTGAAAGACTGCGAATGCTTCGGGCACTCCAACCGGTGCAGTTACATCGAGCTGCTCAATACGGTCATTTGCGTGAGCTGTAAGCACAACACTAGAGGTCAGCACTGTGAGTTATGCAGGCTGGGCTACTTCAGAAATGCTTCTGCAGAGCTGGACGATGAAAATGTGTGCATAGGTCAGTCCCGGGATAATTGCGGCTTTTCTTCTGTGCATTTTCAACTACTGGCAACTGCTAGGGACACTGCTGCTTACTTGCCAGTTGAGCCAGAATGAGCTTTTTCAATGGATAAGAACATCTGTGTAGACTTTTCACGTCATTTCTGTTGCTTCTTTAGTTCCTCAAGGAGGTATTATGAATCTGTATACAACAGTGAGCCCTCTGACTAAGGATCCTGGGAAGACTTTACCCAGAAGCCCCTGAGAAACTGTGCTGTCCTTCAGCAGAAGGGAACCATGCTGGAGTTGCACATTGCACATATGAAAACTGAAGGGTTGAGTCAAAAAATACCTGTTCCCAGTTTAATTTTTGGAATTATTAGTGCAAACTCTTGATTACTTGCTTGGAGACCTAAAAAAGTAGTCAGCTGCAGCAAGAGGACATGGAAAGTGGTGCTTATGAATCCCTTTTATTCACTTCATAAAACTGTCTTGCAGCTAATTCTGCTCCCAGGCACAGGCCTGTAGATGCAGTGTTACCTCCCCTCTCCTTACAGGAGAAATTGAAATTATGTCCATGTGGTTAGGAGTAGAATTTGTCAAATCAGTTTGACATGATGTCAGTTTAGAAAGGGGATTCCTAGGTAAAAATGGTTCTAACATCTGCTATAAATACCTAAAATGCAGAATGAAAGAAAATGTCAAAATGTAGCAAAAAAATAATATTAGAAAAAAGATCTTTATCATAGTAGAAGAATATGCATTGTTCTCATGTCACCACAGACAGTAAAAATTAGGACACTAGGTGAAGTCTGAACATAGTCAATAAAAGAAGCCTCATACAACAAGCAGCAGTTAATAGGCAGCACAAAAGACATGCTCTAATAACAGAGGTAGAATATTTCATTCTGTAATGTCTCTTATAGACATAAGAATCAGTAGAACATGTTCTGGATTTTCATTGTGAATTTCTTTTCCTTTCCATTTCTAGGAAGTATTTATAAGTATTTCTAAGATATTTTCATGCCAAAATAGAATATGGGTGAATAAATTATATTTCAATATTGTTTATAATCTGTTGCTGAGATTCAAGCCAGAAACTATTTAGGTTGCTATTATTTCTTTCAGTCTGCAGCTTGATAGATTTACATTTTATTTTGTGATAAACCCACAGATCCATCCACACACTGCATTTTATGTGTCCTTCTTTTAACTTTGCTTGGCAATACATTCAGAAAATGCATTATCTCTTTGACATTAATTAGCCTGAGTTAATAAGAACTTTAGCAGGCAAGTCATGATTTTGTATGACTGTGCTGAGGAGATTAACCCAATCAAATTTTCTTGGAAAAAATCTGCTGTCCCTCATATTTGTTGGCTGTAGATGATGGGCGTCACTGGTATGTAATCAGGGCTGCATAATTTCAGCTGCCTAAACAGGCCTAATGAATATGACACTAAATTACTTTATTTGGGAACTTTCATCAGCCCATTCAGTAGGTTGTTTTCCCATGTACACTGAAATATTAAGACAGTAGCTGTAGCTACATAAGACAAGGAAGTTAATAATCCAGGAATCAAAAAGAAATACACTTTAATTTTTAAGTGATATATTCAGAATACCTTAGTAAAATAACCATGTACCTCAAAATTACCCAGGCTCTGTAGAAATAAATGAAAATACTTTTTATCTAACAGGAGTCTTTTTATATATAAAAAAAAAAAAAGCAGCTAACATGATTTATTTGCTGACTTTCCTACCTTAATGCAAGCAGAATTTCCTTGGGCTCCCACAAGAACTATATTATGTGGAATAACTATAGCATCAAACCCTGATTTGTTATGTATTAGGTAATTTGTTTTAAATAAATAATATTCTGTTGGATTAAGACAGTTTTCAAGATCATGGTGATCATACTGCATACAAAATGTAGTATCCTAGCTCATTTGTCAGCTTAAGAAGACTTTTCTACTACTACTAGGTTAAAGTCGGTGAACTGAAGCAGATAACTAAGCACTTTTCGGAAAACAGAGGGTTTACTTAAAGTGCTTTCCTGAACTGGGGCTCCTAGGATTTAATCAGGCAAAATGTAGACTTTTTTCACCTCTGAGAGAGTTGATGGATTCACCATCCTTCTAGGTCAAGCACAAAGAGTCTTGCTCTATTGGAAATGCTCATTTCTCTTTACTCTGAGTTTAAAAGCAGCATTTGGGGGTTTAAGTATGAGTGAAATGTTGGCATGAATATTTTAAATAAGCAGATTTCCAGTGACATATGCAAGTCTGATTCCCATACAAAAGTCATTTTTTGCAGGCTAATTCTTTCCTCTTCAGCAATGCATGTAGAAAAGTAAAAAATGTTTGAATAAGCTAATTTAATGGCAGCTAACAGTGTTTTGGCTCTGATTTATCAAAACTACTTACATAATATTCATAAATATATAAGGTAAGTATATGAATAACAAATCTGTGAATCATAGCTGATGCTAACTAAATAGAGAAAAAGTAAAACTTTTCATTTTTTAATCTGACAAGTTTCAAAAAATATAAATACTGAGAAGGTTTTTACCAATGAACCAAATGCAACACGTTATACAGTGGGCTTAAATCTAATTTCATTATGCCCTTAATTTCTTTAGAAGCAAAATAAATTATATTTCCTAAAATAAAATATCAAAAACTTGTGGATTTGCCAGTTAATTGCAAAATTACCTCTTACAGGCAACTCCAGTTTCTAAAAATCATTCACATGACATGCTTATAGTGAAAAAGAATTTAACAACTCAAGCTTTTATATTTCTATGAGGTCTTGATAAAGTCCTCTAATAACCCACATTTCAGTGGATATTCACACTGGCAAGCATGGATAACGTGGAAACCACCAAGTAGACCCAGAGTAATAAAATATTTCCTTTCTCTTACAACATAAACACTGAAATGGTAATTACCACCACACCTACAAGAAAGCCAACCTTGCAGTCATTTAGGCTTAAGCTTCAATTAACACCTGTGAGACCTTTAGAAACCCTAAACTATATATCCCAAGGATATATAATTAAGTGAATGCTGAGGGTTGTCTTGTAGCCACTGTCAACCCAGACTGATAAGGAGCAATCCTGCAAGCTTCAGCCCATTTTCCAACCTGCTTTTTTACTTATTTTCATTATGTTTTGTTGGCAACATCACATCAATATTGTGAATCTCAGTGAACAGATGACTTCTACTGTTATCTTCCCATATTTCAAACAGTCAATCACCAGATGGAGGTTAGGAAGAAAATTCCTTCTCAGTTCAGGGTTTTTTTCCCCCCACCCTGGAACCTGGTGTATAGTCTGCTTATCAGGATGATCTGGGAATGTTAATTTAATGTTACTGAATGCCCTGTTGTTGTAAGGGCATTGGAGATACTGCCTCCCTGTGGCACATTGGAATTTTGGCTTTTTTGCTTTTTAGTATCTTAAGTATTTGGCAGGTCTTAGGAAGCGTTCCACGGCCCATAATATTGTGTTGGACAATGAGCTTGGATCTTCAGTGGGCCTCTGTAGGTTATATATCTGTGGTATCAGTTGTGTACTGGGCAATGTGGAAAATAGATTCAGTTGTTAAAGGTTACTGGGTCTGTTTAGTGTTCTGATTTGATCTACTACTTTTATAAAAGGGCCTAGCTTAAAGTTTTGTTTCCACTATCCACTTTCCCTTAAACAGCACAATATGGGCCTGGTACTCTTTATCTATTTATGTGATTGAGTTCAGTAGGAAAGTTTTCACTGACTCAGGATCAGGTTTTTGTTCTCTGGAAAATATACCATTATGTAGTTGTAATATTCAGATCATAGGCCATATATTTGTTTCACACTTTTTTAAATCACTGTAACTCCATTATGTCCAACCAAGCTATTTTTAATTTACAAGAACTGGGCCCTCTTTATAATATAATTCCAAGCTTTTTGTCTTTCGAGGTTTTCTATAAACATTTTTGAAGCAAATGTTACTTCCCGCTTTCAATATGTATCTCAGTTCTATGCCTGTTTACATAAACACTTCATACATCTGATTAACATCAGAAATGCCAGCTTTTCAAATGGCACTCACTGTGTCATAATTCTACTCAGTCTTGAACAGTATTTTTGGCATGTCAGTTCCAACTTCATTAATGAATGGTGCTAGCTAATTGACTATATTACTATTGTGGAACTCTGTTTGCCAAAGGTAACAACTATTCTTCAGCATACCAAATGTTCAAAGTGCCATCTGTAATTTATAGTTAATAAACACTGAGACAACAGATGACAAATGTATTCCTGGTAATTTTTTCCTGTTGCAGTTTTTCCATTGGACTTTTTTTTATATATATTTTTACTTCCCAATTAAACTCCATTTTGTTATTTACAGTACTGCTCAGGTTTAACTTCATGCTGGGGAACAACTGCCAAAGGCAGCCATCAAAGTAGCACTGATTCAGAGACATACAAAGCCAGACTCCCAGCAGGTTGCCCAGATTCAGGAATCGATTTGTGTATTTTTTGCCTTCACTAGCAGCAGAGATCAGATGCTGCTAAAAAGTGTCTGTGGTCTCAGTTGACAGTGGAGTTACTCTGGGTCTACATGGGTCTACATACAAGTAAGATATGGCCCTTCATTCAAATATATATGCATATACAAATAAACTGAAGAACAGGAGTGTCAAAAATGAGCTCTGCCTGCTACAGTCTTTTGTCTTTGTTCAGCTAGCCAAAAGCTGAACGGGGATATTATAATCACATTAAAGAAAAGGGCTATGAACGAACAACACAGTAAGTGTTGTGGGAGGAATTGGGTTGCCCTAGTCATTCTTCAATTAGTTGAACACATGTAGAAAATATACAGCAGACAATGAGTCTCATCGCATATTCCATCTGCCCACTGGGAGGTGAGAGAAATTAAAATGACAGTGTAAAGCCAGTTCTGATAAGTTTTGCGTTATAGTGGTGCTCACCTCAAGGTTTTCATTGTGGAATACGGAAAAGGTTTATTAATGTCACTGATAAATGCAATCTCATCAATTTAATGGCAAATATCCAGACAAATTATGCTGCTCAAAACTATAAAGGAAGACTATCTTGGAAATTTGTAAAGTGCATTTATCTAGCCCTGGAAAGACATTCAGCACTTCTGAAAATATTGAATAATACAGATAAGCCTATTTTAATAATGCAAAATATTTCACCCTGGTGGCACATTGATATATCCATACTATACAAAGCTATTCTAATTTTCATTAAATTGTTGAAAATATTCTTACCAAAAGAGAATCTGTTGCAATCACTTATCCTCCAAGTCCATGCTATCTTCTGCTTTTATATCTTTTCTGTTTACTTTTTACATCATAAAAGGCCTCTTCCTGAAATGACATACACAAACAAATAAATGGGCTTATAGTAGTTATATTCACTACTCTAGATATCCTTAATAGACAGTCTTCCTTTACCTTTAGCACTGGAAATGCACCCTTAATTGGTATTGAATGAATTATCACCATATGTAGACCTGAATCCAGTGTGTATGTGTTGTCTTGTTTCTGCAGACTGTTATTGTAACCCTTTTGGTTCAGTCCATGATCGCTGTAATGACAGAGGATTTTGTGAGTGTAAGGAGGGAACATCAGGGCCTAAATGTGATAAATGTCTGCCGGGATATATCTGGCACAGCTTGGGCTGTCAACGTAAGTAACTCTGAGAGTCGCCCCTCTTCTGCAACTTTGCTGCCTCTGTGTCTGTATGTTATCACGTGCAGCTACTTAAGAGCAGAAAATGAGTAAAACATTCTACGAGCTCTAAGAATGTCATAGCGTGTAAACCTTTTCAGAGACTCCCAGATGAAGACATTGACTGTGCCATCTGTTTATTTCATTATGTCTTCAGTGTCCTCTCCCTTGCTAACTCCTGGAGAAGCTCTCACTGAACTATATAAATATGCATGTCTTCCCAACTGTGAAATAAGTTTTGTATAGTAAAGCATCAGTATATTAACTTCAAATTTAAAATTCCTACTAAAAGACAAAAGGTGATTTCTCTGCAGGTTGACTTTTTCTGTAGTAAACTTCAACTTCTTGAGTAATTTAACCATGCTTTCAAAGCTTAAAACTGTCCCTGGACAATAAAATTGCAAAACACTGGCTTATTACCTGTTATAATTAGTGAAAATGAGACAAAAGCTAAAGGTTAAAAATAAATAAATAAATAAATAAACATTGGAGGTATACTTAACGTCCTTAAAAATAAGAGTTGAAATTTTGTGTAACTATTGCTATAGCAAATGTTTTAATGCCTAGCTGTATATTTAGCTTCTCTTCTGGTTAACAGGTCTTGTGAACAAGTGAGTGGAAATACCACTTGGTATATACAGGATTACGCTTTTATTGCCAATTTCTTTTGTAGTAAATTCTTAAGATTTATTCTTTATAAGATTTTTTTTATTTATTCTTATTTTAGAATTAATTTTTAAAGATTAAAGAATTTTTTAAAGAATTTATAAAGAATTTTTTAAGGAATTGAAGACTTTTCTTTTTTATAAGATTTATTCTTTTTTGATCAACTACTTCCAGAAACTCTTGAGAGTTCTCTTATGTTTTTCTTCCACCTTTTCTCCTTGCCTCTCTACATTCACACACACACATTAATGACTGTTCAACAAGAGCTTGCTTTTGATTTTTAAGACTGAGAAACACAAGACAGAATGTAATTACTAACACTGATTAGACAGATCTTTTAAAATTGTCCGTATAGGCACACAAATACTCTAAATACTCAAAAGACAAACCTTATAAAAGACAAACCTTATATCATAAATGTTAAAACAAACAATAAAGCTAGACATTACTGCTGACTTTTGAAGGGATGAAGTAGAAAATCAGGGCTTGTGACAATTTCGCAAATGTATGTGTAAAGAAAAACAATAAAGAATTTCAGGAAAGATTGTGATAATTAGCCAATTAACATTAAAGATACTGTATGAAGAGAAAGGAAGTTTGCATAAGCAAGGCAGTTAAATGTTACCCGAGAAAATTGAACTTCCTCAGCTTCTGCCAGAAAGCTCCTGTTTATATTTAGCAGGTTATTTAAACTATACTTTTCACATGTGGTTGCTAACTGTATTCTCATTTTCTGGATGACTACACTTGCGTTTTGAGTCACAAGATTATTGAGTACTTACAGTTGCAGCAGAAAGTAAGCAAAGTAGCATTTGAAATTGTTAATATTTAAAAAATCAGATCATACGTATCTCAAAAACAAGGCACTCAGAAATCATATGATCTCCCTTTGCATTGCACCCGTTCTGTAAAAGGAGGTTGTTACCACCACTGTACATTACTTACCCTGGGTGCCCGCAAAATAAGCATTAGAATTTGTGAAGCACTGAGATACTGGTTGTAGTGAAAGGAACCACAAGAAAACAAAAATAGAAAAGGAAATCAATGTGATTCTCTGCAGTGGAATTTGAATCAAGTACAGTAAACACCACATCCACACAGTGGGTCTAAAAATGATATTAAGTAGCTGAGATATTCAACAAGTCTGGAGGTTTGTGGAACAAATTTTACAGTAATATAATTAATATAATAATCTATATACTAGCTTGTCAGTTCAATTACTTATTAATTGCAGAATTTGCTATCTTTTCAGGTTTGGACATTATGACCCAAATAATGTTCTTTTAATGATGATTTTTTTTTTTTTTTTAACCCAAACATACGATTAGGCTGATTTTAGCTGAATCAGAGTATTTTTAAAAGCTTTAGATAGTTTCTGGAAATGCAAGCTAGTGCCTTTATATTTGCTGACAAACCTAACTAAGTTTCCTTCACTGTTGTAATTTTATGAACAAATTTTAGTCTAACTGTGTAGCTGTTTTATATTCTCCAAGTTTCACTATGAGGGTGGTGAGGCACTGGCTCAGGTTGCCCAGAGAAGCTGTGATTGCCCCATCCCCAGCAGTGTTCAAGGCCAGGTTGAACAGGTTTGAACAATCTGATGTCCCTGCCTGTGGAAGAAAGGGTTGGTACTGGGTGATCTCTAAGGTCCTTTCCCACCCAAATTACTCTAGGATTCTATGATCAAATTATCTGATCAAATTGAGAAGAAAAACAACTGGATGCTGTTGTGAGTTTTATGGAACAGATATCAAATTGCTGTGTTTTACGAAGCACACACTGATTTAAATCTCATTTTCAGTCTTTTCATGGAAGAACAGAATTCCAATTCATTTAATTTTGTAGTGTGGCATTTTAGCTTTGTTTGTTATTTTCCCATTGAAATCTAAACAAGTTACTGGGCAACCAAGCAACCCGAAATACAGAATAAAAATGAGAACTCATTCTGCTGCTTTAACAAAGCTCAAAAAGATTATTTGTCTGGACACGTAGCATGTGGGTTTGATCTGTTTTGCTGAGATTGTGCTGTACAGGAATGTATACATGCAAAGATGGATGCACACACAGACTCAACAGACCAGTATATTTCTTTACCTTTTGTTATACATAGCCCATTTGCATTATTAAGAAAATCTAATCTTATGGTTCTTTGCTGCTAAAAATCAGTGACCTAGGGCAACCAGAAGCTTGACCTATAAATAAATCTGTACCATAGATAGTTTAATTAATTGTACAAGTTTATTAGTACAGGGATTGACTTAGTTTTGTACATGACTAATCATCTTTGAGAAAAACCAATGTTCAAATCTCATTGTGTTTTCTAAGACTCACAATCTACCATTTGATAAATTACTGTTCAGAATCTACCTTGTACCACACATGGGCAGAAGACACAGAAGCTATTATCCTCAGAAGTATTCATTTAGGTACTGATTTCATCTGAAACCTCTGAGGATCTAGGCAGAGCACTCATAGCTTGGCATCTCTGTGCATATAGAGTTCAGATGCAATTTTAGACTTTGCCTCCCAGATAAAAAGCACTGTTATCTTTCTGAATTCAGGGTTTATGCTGTGTAGACATAGCAGTCAGCAGGGTCTGGTTGGTACAGGAAGGTTTGCTTCCCTCAGAAAAAGAGGCACAATAGATGCAAGTGTGCCTTGTGGTACTTCTAAGCCCTCCTCCAGAACCATTCATGCCGCAGGCATTGTGCATCTGGGGAAGCTGCTGGGTTTTAGCTGTCTGCATCCCTCCCGTATACTGACAATGGTTTTTTTACCAGCGCGCATACATAAATCAAAGCGCAAGGAATGAATTAAGAACAGAACAGTCTGTTCCTAAAACCTTTTATATATATGTTCCATTTTTATCTTTTATAAATAGAAAAATATAATTTAGAAATTATTTCTGTTAAAAATGAAAATAAAAACAGGAGAAAAACTCCAAACCTGGCAAGAGATTTAACCAGCAAGTATAGCTGTTTTGGGACTGTGCTTTGTGATAACAGGAACCTGTAAGAAAGGGTAGAAACATTTACACACAGAACTGCTAGAGTTTCTAAAAACTGAATTGAAGACAAGATATTAAGAGGAGCATTAATTTGATTTTCTAAGTGTACTGCTAATAGCCTTGCATATTTATTATTTCTCGGCCATGACATTTCAGGTGACTAAATTCTTTTGCATACATTCTGGAGCATTTAAAAATAACACCTTTTAATTTCACACACACAAGAATCGATTCCAAAAGCAGCTGCAAATTTATCCAGTCAAGGGAAGAAAAAGTGACTCTTTTGTCAATCTCTGTTTACGAGCACAGCTTGAACTTTCATTAGGCATGATCAACCCACACAGAAGGAAAGGTGAGGAAAGGTCCAATGATTAATATTATTCACTCTCTCTCTTCATATTGTCAATAAGTAAATAAAGACATTGAAGCTGGAACCACACAAAAGCCTAGGCCAAGTACAAGACTTCCCAACAGTAGCTTGTACCCAAATTAAATTCAGCATGTTATTTGTTGTGAATCACTGTTTCAAATAATCTTTCTTCAATGTGCAAATCTTAAACAATTAGTGAACTCGTTTTCAGACAAATGTCTTAAGTCAAGCTCTGAATAGTTTACTTTTTTTTACCCTTTTTCATTAATTTTAAATAGATTTTATTAAAGCAACTAAATAACTACACTCTTATATTCGATGCTTAAGCTGCACTCAATACTGGTATCTGTCTGCCAGACTGAACTTGTATTATTCTGCAGCCTGTTAGATAATTCATATTCTGTCACATTTTTGTGTGGATCTTATTATCTGTTACAAATGTTAGAAGCTGAGGCATTTGATCAATATTGTCATGGAGGTTGGATTGACAAAGAAAATCAAACCTGAAATTTTAACTCTGAAGCTTATATTAACATTTGCTTTTGGAAGTTTGTGTTTACAATACAGCAAGAAAAGACATGTTACCATCCATTTCTTAAATAAATAATAAATCTTTCGAGGGGGAATATAAATATTTAAATAATTTTTAATATTTATTTAAATATTAAATACACACCACCACCACCACCCCCCCGAAGGTTATTGATCTTAATGCATGCTTGTATACAAATGTATCCTGCGAATCCTCAATACCTACAAACTGAAGTTGTGCCCTGCCTTCCAGTTCAATTCTGTGACTGCCTGTGTGGGGAGCCATAAGCAATCCATCTATAGTTTTTTATGTTTTTAAAATCTTTCTACCAGTAGCAGTTTTAATGCTTTCAGCTGGTCAGGATACAGTGTATATGTATGTGCTTTCAGTTCTGGTGTGTTTTGGTATCAGGACTGGTGCTAGTAAGTGCACTGCCATGCTCAGAGCTGAAGGAAGTAAAAAATAGAAAGAATTTATTGAAAAGGATAAAGTGCTGATGGAGCTGAACATAGCTGTCCACAAGGAACAATCTGCCTCTGATCTTTATACATGAAATACTGCTTTCACAGTACCTATCTCACATGATTGCTATGCAGAATAAAAATATTGTGTATGTACAGGGATGGAAGAGGAACAGACTCTGCTTCAAATGGCTCCCAATTTATATCCAGAATAATTGTCCTTAAATTAATCCAGAATCCCACTGCTGCAACTCAAGGCAAATTATGGCTTACAGATGTAAGACAAGTAAGGCAAGATGACAAACATAATTACAGTGTTATGGGGCGTGATTCTCAGACAATGTGAAAGACTCATTGCACTCACCTCAGGGGAAGCATGCTGACGACTTACATGTGTAATGTCATATTGATATCCTATGAGGTTTAAAACTGAGAAAAGACAACATGAATGTGCATATTAAAGCATTTCTTACAAAATACATGACCCACAGAATAACCACACAGATAAAGGGATACCTAGAAAATTGTTCAATAAAGTATGCATCTGATGAAATAGTATTATTTTTATAATGCAAAAATTATACACTGGAGGCACTGAAGGAAAGTAAGAGAAAAAGGTTGATACCTGTCTGGGAAGAGAAGACTTCAGTAAGAATAAACATGTCAGAACAAACATGTCAGAACATAGTTTTTATTAAATACCATTTTTAAATGAAGTATCTTTATGAAGAGCACAGAGAACACAAACACATGGGATGCTTTGTCTGTATAGTTATTACACAGATTTACATAGTCGCTGTAGTATGCTAGGCTGGGAATCAATTTTTAAGCTGCTTTTAGTACTGCTACCTACAAAGTGTGTAGAATATTGGGGCAATGGAAGAGCCTGCAAAAGGAAAACACTAGAGGGGTGTTGGTGAGACCTTAAGGACATGCTTGCAGCATCTCTATGCTGGAAGGCTTATACAAACAGGATGGAGATGCTGAATCAGGTAACACCTTGGGGGGGATAAGTGGGAGAAGCCAAAGAAAATAACAGATCATAAAACAAGCAGAGAATGAGGCATAGGAAATGGGGCTAGTTAGCACAGTTAGCATTTTATTAAGAGGCTCCAGGCTTTTAACAGAGAGCTGCAGTTCTGTGAAAGATTTACTCTGATAACCTGGTAATCAGACTTGCTTTCTCCAAAGTGAAAAGAAACAGTTCAGTAGCAACATTTATACACCTGACCTTTAATGGAAGAATTTTTCCCCAGCAAGGTGAAGGATTGGACTAGAGCTAAGAGGCTGCTCTGCTCTTGATCTTGCCCAGGTGTCAACTTCAAAGCTGCTATCCCATGGCTGTCTAAACTGCCCTAATTGTAAGTGCTGCAATCCCTCTTCTCTCAATTCCCTGCTATAGCAGGGAATTAGTCCCACACCCATAGCAATCTCTCAGGCACTTGTTTGACCTTTCATTGAACCATTTCAGATCTAACTCAGCAGGACACTAACAAAAAAAGATTAGTTTTCTGTTGTGTTAGTTCTGTGATATGAATCAGCAACAGGCTGAGCAAGCAGGAGAACCCTGGGAGAGCATAACCCACTCAGATGGGGAGTAGTGTAACCCTGGTAGTTGGCACTTAGGCTGGACTAGGCTGCCATACAGCTGTAGCACATCTGTATGATCAGTATTCTCCTCTTCCCATTGTTAGATTATTCACTTTTTAATTTAGCAAGTTGCTGGTATTGGGTACCAGACAAAGCCACATAATTTCAGATGGGTGAGCAAGTGGATAATTAGGGAAACTTCCTAAGAACTTTTTTCGGGG
>NDXB01022409.1:88686-100109 GCA_002631895.1 Agapornis roseicollis
AAAAAAAAAGGAATATAATTATTAATATAATTATTGGAATAATTATAATTCCCAAAGCCATTAGGAAGCATTTCTAATTGTGATCATATTCTCTGATTTTGCTGCCCAATAAAGTAATAAGCATGAGGGACTGTTTCATTGGTTTTGAAAGTCTTCAATGCAGCATTCATTGGTCAGAATGGCGGGAAGAGAAACTTTTGTCTCTGTAAACAAAAAGAGAAATTAATTGCATTCTTTTGTGTCCAAAACATTATTGCAAGTCCAAAACCCTAGGAGCTAAGGATGCAGGAACATTCAGCCTGTTATATCATTCATAATCATGTATATGAATTGCTGACCTTTGCATGCTCCTGCTTCAGTTTGCTCTGCAGGCTTTTGTCTGCCTTTTTAGTGCTCTGTAAAAGCACTACTTGCTGCAGGTCTGTTTCATACGTCTTGGGAATTTTAAGATTACTGTTGTCATGCATGAAGCTCGAAATACTGCTGTTCAGACAAGGACCTCCTGCTAGCTTTTTGGATAGAACTGAGCTGCTTAACCATAAGTGTCTAGTGCACTGAACAATGGAAGTTGGTGGTTCCATGAGGAGACAGCAGACCAGGACCAGGAAAGAACTGGTGGGCAGTGAATGGGGAGCAGCAGAGCTCCCCAGCCAGGTGAGCAGAGCAGTAACAGGATCAGTCAGAGCCTGCAGAGTGCCAGATCAACCTCTAGTACTGAGGCAGCTATGGGGTCACACCAGGAGGTGCAAGGCCAGGATGGGCTGAGCTCACCAGATCACTCAGGCAAGGACCAAGGCAAAGAATAGAGTTCAAATGCACTTCTGGGCTGGTGGGCAGAGGGTGGTGGAGTGGAAGCCCCTGGTGAGGCTTTCCACAGCCCTTGCTCACAGCTTAGGGGTTTCCACAAAAGCTATGTCCAGTGTTGCACAACTCCACTGGATCAGAGCCAGTGTAGAACACAGGCAGGGAAGATACATGCCAGAAGGGAAGCTTGCAGGCAGGAAGGCTGGCCACAGCAGCCAGAGCCTGCAAGCTCACACAGAGCAACAGGAGCCGCCTGAGGCATCCCCCAGCAAGCCTCCTACTACCATTCCCACAAGACTAAATCTCTCATATGTCTTCGAGCATACCTGCCATTTCCATGTAAATGTCTGAAATGCCTTCTGGCACCTGTAATGGCAATAGCTGCTTGTATTTAGTGAACCAAATCCCACCCTCCAAAGTGTTCACAGGCCTTTTAGTGACCACTTCATCTTCTGTATCTGAGGAGGTTTTGTGCTTAGCGAGTTTTTATTGATAGTGGTTACATCCAAATCCTGACCTTGCTGTTGGCATTAAACAGAAAAAGCCCTGTAGTTTCAATTGCTTCTCTTCCTTGTTAAGGAAAGAGATGACAAATCATATAAGAATGTTCATGTATCTCTGGGAAGATAGGAATAATGGCACTGCAGCTTACAACTTTCTAAGTGGAATATGAATGATAGGGGTATATAGTCCCTTTTGAGCAACTAAAGCTATCATGTAGTTTATTGCTCTCCTGAGATTATGTTAAAATATGATAAGAGTCATACCAATTCAGTGGTGTTCCTCCAAAAGCAAAGTGGTAGAGTATGGGGAATTCCCCTCCCACCCCCATTTTGTGAATCATCCTCTTTTGGAGAAGTATCAAAATGGAACCATCAAAATCAGAAAACAGAAAGGTCAATCAATCACTTCCTGAAACACATAAAGATTGGAAGTTAATCTCTCAACCATGAATCTTAGGTAACTAAACCAAGATTTATTTCCAAACATTTTAAGAAGCAGTCTTGTGCTGGTTCTACCAAAGCCGCCATGGCTTCTCTATCATGCAAGAGTGTCAATTCCGAAATTCAGTTTTCCTCCTTGTCCTTTTGACAGACTTAGTGCGTCTCATTATCATTTATTAGTTAAATCCAAGGATTTTAGATTAAGGATAAAAATGGAAAGTGAGAAAGCATAGACACAACCCGTGAAATTGAGTAACTTTCTATCTCTGCTATCCTTACACCATGGTTAAAATAAAATCTGCTCTGTAGAGGATTTTGCACATTCAGTATTACAACATAATCACCTAAGCTCACCCATGTGGGTGCTAGGATAAATTAGTGCCTATTTACAGGAGAGAGGAATCACCATACATTGTGTGGCTGTGTGCTGGGGAGAACTGCATAGCAGATATATCACCTTGTAGAGACTGAAGCCTTTTCCTGCAATTTGATTAGAACTGCCTTTGTTTTGAAGTGAGAATTGTGCAGAAAAAAAACAGGCAAAAAATCTAAAGATTCTACCAAAACCTGTCAGTACAGCACATCCATTGCCCACCCAGTGAGTGACCCTCTGGGGACTCCACAAAACTGGCTTGATAAAAAACTCAAAACAAAACAAAACTTAAAAAAAATCAAGCATCATTTCAATTGTGCCTCTAACAGGCATTGCTAAGACAAGTCAAGATAGAGATGTCTGCCTTTACAAACTACTCTCACTAGGTCGATGTTTATTCCCTTGCATTCTTGACAATATAATTAATCACAACAGTGTTTCAACTTTGCATCAGAGACCTTTGTAGTAATGTTTATCATTTTTTGACTGCAATTTTGACACAATAAGATACATTTTAGGCTTGTAACTTGTCTACGCTTATTTATTTTGTCTTCAGAATGTGCCTTGATAATAAGAGCAAACCAATTTTCTTTTCATGCTATCAAAGCATCTACTTTATCTCTATCTGACAGTATCTTAAGGTAGTTTTACTGAACCCAATACTGCACATGTTGAATTAGGGTCACTTAAAAAAAAATCATTATGAATACCTCATTTAAAAGATCAACAGCTGTTTTCCATATAAGATATGTCTGTGGCTTAAATCGTCTATAAAGTCTGATCAACAGTGGCACATGTGTTCATGGCAGGGAAACATTGTAAAACCATTTGGCAGTAACTGTAAGAATAAATGAAATTTTAACAATAACCTAACAGTAGATCTAATTGGAAGACAAACATGGGGAGAAATCTAAGTAACAAAACCACTGGTTATTTAAATGAATAAGATACTAAAGTTATAAAAATTTGAGGCTTTGTCATGTGCTGTGCACAATAGTAGGAACCTTTCTGAAGAACTCTGCCTACTTATAAGCTTTTCCCATGTCCTTCCATCCTTACTCCCAATATTTACTTNGGAGAAATCTAAGTAACAAAACTTCCAATTCAGTTATTAACCACTGGTTATTTAAATGAATAAGATACTAAAGTTATAAAAATTTGAGGCTTTGTCATGTGCTGTGCACAATAGTAGGAACCTTTCTGAAGAACTCTGCCTACTTATAAGCTTTTCCCATGTCCTTCCATCCTTACTCCCAATATTTACTTTATATGGTTGAAATCTCATGTGACAATGGAGCTCCACATAGAGATCTTTAACACATAAGCAAGTATTGTATTTTTAGGACTGTTTCCAAATAATGAAAATGATTTGTTGCTGTTAAATCTGGCAATTTGAAAATATATTGATTGTGGTCACTTGTATTCTGGTATAATTGGAAACAATTGTGAAGCATTTGAATCAGACCAAGTGGTTTGCATTCCCCACTTCCATTAATGCCTATCTGAAAAATCGTGGGAAAAATATTGCAAATACCTTCACTACTGCAGAGGTTTTCTTGTGCATGTTGGCTATATGCATGCGTAACAGTCTGTATTCTTGTTAGGCATACACACTAGCTTCCTCATTTGTTCCAATATCCTTTATATTTTGTTATTATCCTTACCATTTATTGATTAAATGATTGCATATTTAGAGAATAATATATGTTAGCTACAGAACCTTTATAGTATTCGTAGGAACTAATTCTGTATTTGACAAGAAATTGGTTGTGCTCCACCTCAATTTACTGAACTTATTTATGTAGTGAGATGAAACTTCCTATTTTTTCATGGAATTTCAACGTGCTGTTCACAGCTCTCTATATATAGACAACCACTGCATAAACTGAAGCTACCTATAAACATCATGACTGAAAACATAGGTTTCACTATACTTGTTTTTTTACCCTTTTATTATGCCAAGGCAGAATATTCTGCTATCATGTGTGTTGAAAACTTTCTCATAAGTAAATTCAAATGACAATATTTAACAAAACAAAAAGTACCAAAGAAACAGATGCGTTAGAGGGGACAAAAAGAAAAAATGTCAGGAATAGTTTCTTCAGCCACTAAACCTTCATGATTTCAAAGTTCTGAACGATGGTGGAATCCAAGGTCAAAAGCTTCTTATGATTTCAGTAGTGCCATTCGCACAAACTACTGATGAACAGCATGGGAAATTCACTGCAGTAGAAGTAGGGTCAAAGCTTGCATCAGTGCTTTAGAATAGACCAAAATGTTGTATAATATATTCAGAGCTGTCAACTCACCCACCTGTCCAGGGACTATAATACTCATGATCTGGGGGACAAAAAGGAGAAAAGTGAAGAAATGGTTTTTAAAAGAGAGAGAGGGAGAGGGAAGGCTGTAACAAATGATACTGCAAAAAGAGCACATTGAAGAAAAACAGTGATGGAAGAGACCATACAAAACATTGCTTGGAATGAAAGACTTCAGAATTTAAGAAAGGAAGCAAGGATGTCTAATAAAAAGTTTTCTTTCTGTGACTTTATCATTAATGGTCTTTAAGCTTTTCCCACAAACAATGAAAATTTCATAATAAACCCAGGTTTTGATGAAGAAAGAGAACACCATCTCTCCCAGATCAAAAAAGATGTCCTTTTGAATACATTCATTTCTCTTTAAGTCAATAGCCTTTCTCATCTTCATGCAGCTGGCCCACCTGAATAAGATGCTACTGTAGGCAAGCTGCACAAAAACTAAGGCAGCACAAAGGAAGGACAGGATTTGCCTCTCTTGGATGGCCTTTGTGAAAGACAAAGGTAAAAGAAATTTTATTTAACTCAGATATTGTTTTTCTGTCTGAGCACCAGGCAGAACAAAAGCCTGGGGCATGTGCTCTGAAGCTGCCCAGACACGGTAACAGGAAAGAATATAAGCCAGCAGCACAATGCTGTGCCTGAGGTGGCCCACCAGATCGAAGAGAACAAGACTTCCATTTGCTTTACTGTGTCTATATTGCTGCTTTAGCATAAAACCAACCATGGCTATCTATCTCTTTTCTTTCAAGAAGCTGCAAAGGTATTCAAGTTGAGTTTTGATCAGCCTCAGAAATTTTCATGTATTATTCAGATTTGAGCATTTAAGAGGAAAGGAAGCATTTGTCAGACAGCTGTGCTAGTCTCAATACATTTCATCTAAAATCCAATATAAATTCTATGAAACACTAGCACATCACTTACCCTTGAACTGCTTGAGCTGGCTGAAAAACTGGGTATTTCTCTCTTGTTTTCCTTTTTTATTCCTTTTCCCAATGTAATAACATCGCAATTATAAATCAAGAATATTTTATGACTTATGGCAAGACATCTTTCATCATCACTCATAATGGTATTACCCTAAGAAAGAGGCTTCATTTTTTTATTAATAATTACCTTGGAAAAGATGTTTACATTTTAATTAAAAATAATAGTATCTCTTACTAATTGCATAGGATTGTTGGTGTGAGGGTGAGGAGCAGGGGTCGCCCCAAGGGCAGAATCAAACAGCTATCCATTCTGACATGTGTCTTTTTCTGTCTCCTTTGTATAGTGTTTTAAGGATCCCATAATCAGACCATAGCTTAGTTTGTAAATTGATGAATTATGAAAATAACATTAAAATTTTTCCTTTATTTTAGTTTAAATATTTCATTTCCCACAGTAGCACAGGTCTGGAGACTGCCCAGAAACATCCCCCCAAAAGGTCTGCAAAGTCCTCTAAGGCAAATCAGACATCCTTGTTTTGCTTCTTAGTGATCAGTTTTATGTCCTGTCTTCTAATAATGAAGATCTACCANATTTCACTCAGTAGCACAGGTCTGGAGACTGTGCCCAGAAACATCCCCCCAAAAGGTCTGCAAAGTCCTCTAAGGCAAATCAGACATCCTTGTTTTGCTTCTTAGTGATCAGTTTTATGTCCTGTCTTCTAATAATGAAGATCTACCACCAAACCCACGGCTAGTTCATCCACACAAGTCTTAACAGCCATGTGTGATTACTTCAGAATTAGTTTTTTCACTTGCATCACTTCTGTTTCATTCTTTGATCAGATCTTGATTTCTGATGCCTTTCAGATTAATTCAAACTGATTTTTTGTTATTGTTACTTTTAATGATGAAGATAAAGCTGAGCTTGTTCAACACCTCTCAGCAGTGGAGGCAGCACTTCACTGCTTGGAGTATAAGAATGGGTAAGGCAGTAGAAAGTAAGAGGGGTACAGTGGGCAGAAGACCCCTGTTTTGCAAAGCTCACTGCTCCTGCTGCTTGGGGAAATGAAAAGGTCAAGGGCCAAGCATAGGCTGGGGGTCCACCAGCCCCACCTGCACCCACCAGCACCAGCAGCTCCCTTTGGGCTTCAATGCAAGGGATCTGCAAGGTCCTTGCCCTTTGTCTCCTGCTCATCAGTTCCCAGGTTGCTGCCTTCACCACCTAAAACCTAGAGCCAATTATAAAATACAATATAACACATAGCCTTAAAAAAATACTGTGTTATTATTAAAAACTTTGTTAACTTTTGTAACAACATTTAATATACTTGTCTTGCTTTGGTCTTGGCCCCATGTGGACTACTTTGGCTTAAGGCTTAAACTTTGTTTTAAATTCCAGTCAAAGTGCTCCAGTTAAAGTACTTTTCTTTATACTGTTGATGTGCTACACTTATTAGCTACAGCTAATCCAATTCCTAAACTCAACATAGTTAATGCTAGTTTTAAAAGTAATCCTAACTATGCTTTCAAGAAGGTGGAAATGGTTTTAGAGTTGCTCAGAAGAAAAATAAAACAGAATTGGCAAATATGAATAGGATATCAGAACATTTTCAGATTGTTTCATTTAACTTCCAAATCACCACGATTGCTACCTACATGATACATATATGTGTGTACATGCGTGTGTGCAAGGATGAAACTAAGGAAAAGGAGGCTGTGAAAATACAAGATTGACAATTCAAGAATTTTCAGCTACATAGTAGTTTGCTGAGAACATTAAGATCTATCTGGTTTTACTTTAATGCCTTTCTTTGGCAAACCTTTAAAATCATGCAAGAATAATGAAGGTGAAGCTTTTGTCCATTCCCTTCTCTAAGTACATTTACAAAGCTTTCTAATGAGAAATAAATGGGCTGATTTAAAAATCAGCATCTATAACACTGTGTCCAGAATTTTGTAGACAGAAATGAATTGGAAGTATTTGATGACAACCTGCATCAGTGTGTCAGGCAGATCAGCTACCATGTAGCAAAACACCACCTCAGCCACCCATCTCCAGCAATCTGTAACTACAGATCAGCATCTGGGCTGAGTGCCTCTGAAAATAACAGGCTTTAGTTCTCAGAATAATTTTAAATATGGGAAGGCTATTGGAAAATAAATTTGGTTTGCTGAATACTTGGGAAAATTTTGATAATGTATTCCAGGACAAACACCAACTGAAATATCCCATCTGCTGTTTAAGAAGTAGCATTTAATTAGCCATTGAGTTCCACTCCATTATTCAAGGCAAACAATAGTCAGAATTGATGGGACAGATATTTCACATTTTCATTGCCTGGACTGCAGGAAGCATCCCAGCAGTAAGCAGCCTAGGACAAGCAGATTCAGTAGCTGTATCATCAGGTTTTGCACATTGATATGGCTAAATATAGACAATATGAATAAAGTCAGCTTCAAGGATAGATAGCTTCAGTTATGAAGAGATCTAACTCAAATATTGACTTCAAAAATAGAGTTAACTTTTTCTCAGCCTGTTAACATCAGATTTTTCTGGGTTTTTTTATATCTTTTTTTTGTTGTTGTTGTTTTGTGGTGATTCCTTGTACATTAAACACTACTGTTTGTAACTTATAAAACTTAAAATTCAGACATTCAAGCTGACATCAATAATATGTGGTTCGCTGCACCTTAATATTAAAATTACAATTCAGAAACTGGACAATGTTAAATCCATAGCTCTTAGCAAAAACCTTCAATTGCTTCAGGAATCACTGGAAAAGATCATTTAACTGTTTTCTCCCAACTGCAGCTACCAGTTTCTAGCGCAATGAGTTGTTATTTGGCCCACGTGGATGCAGAACATTAGAAAGCAATTGTTACAGAAACCTAAAGTGATAAAATTATTTTTCTAAAAGCAAGCCAGAACAGGTAAGATAATCAGGAAAGTTGTTGGTGCACAAAATTGTACAGATTTATATAGAAATATGCCGCTTCAGAACTTGCACTGTTTCAATTTTAGTTCTCAGAATGTTTGGTTTCTTTTAAAAATAACTAAATTAACATTTATAGAACTTTACTTCTTTTTAGCAATAAATAGCAGTGTTTAAGGCAAAATTAACAATATTTTCCCTTTTCTGTATTATTTAGTGTATTTCTAGGTTAAGGTATGTATAAATAGCATATAATTTTGAGTTGGCTTCTAAACCAAATAAGCTTTCCCTAACGCTCTTCATGAAAATCTTTACTGTTACATTCTGCCTAGATAGTAGGGGCTAGTTCTTGACAAAGATTGCCTTTCCTATGGAACACAGAGCTGGAATCTAGCACATACCCCACTAGTGATATTGTCTGGAATAAAGCACAGATTGACACATTTAAGTAGTATGTTACATATATGTCTACATATTTACCTAGTGGAACATTTCAATTGATAATAAGTAATACAAAGTAGAGCTGCAATTTTTCAAATACAATAAAACTTTTACCTGCATTGTTTTTTCTTTTGTCATATCTGACTTCTGAAGTTATGTCAGGCTAAAACATATAACATAGTTTAAGGTGACAGTTACCAAAGTAGCAAATCTAATTAAGAAGCAACAGTTGATCTGTAATGGAAATAACAACATTAGCTTTTATTTCCATATGCATATAGCATATCAAATATCAGTATGCATATAGCATATCAAATATCAGTATGCATATAGCATATCAACTATCCCCATCAAATAGCATGCTGCATTTCCTGCCTATGCTTGCCTTCTTTTTTGCATAATTTTTTCAGGTCATTAATATATGCAGTTCTCAATTATAAAACCCACTTTCTCACACAGATCTTTTCACCTCAGCAAAACTACATTGCAGTTTTAACCACTGTTCATACTTTCCAAAAGCTCTAGATACGTTGCCCCCTTCAAATAATAACACACCCACCTATAGTTCCAGTACAGTAATGCCTATAAAAAAAGCAGACAGTGGCACAAGGCATGTATTAATATTCATGTTCTTTCATTATTAATCATAATTCACATTGACTCATTAATATTTTCATAGTCAGTGGTCTGAAGTCAATAATATAGTTCTCCAATACTACATTTTAAAGAAACAAAAAACCGAGGGGGGTGGGAGTATGAGAGAATGCAAATAAAATAAAAAATTCAGACTTGAAATGTTTAAAAAACCCACATCCCCTGTTTTCATGTCTCAGCATGAGGAGAAGCATCAGTGATTTCATGGTTTTAGTGCAGTGTTTCTCCTGTAGATGGACTTATATTTATTCTACTTTTCTTTCCCTCCCTCCCCTGCTATCTTTGCAGCAAATGTATGTGACAATGAACTACTGCATTGCCAGAACGGAGGAACATGCATCAACAATGTGCGATGCCAGTGCCCTCCAGCTTACACTGGCATTTTATGCGAGAAGTTGAAGTGTGAAAGGGATCCAGGAGGCTGCAGCCAAAACTCCGGCCAGGGGGCAATATCACACAGGCCTCTATTACTGCTGACTGCTCTACTAGGCGCAACTGGGCTTTGCATATGCTAGACTCCGTATGGTTGATGGCATCACATTCAGACTACTCCAAATGAACATGCCACATGAAAACAAAACAAAATCCAAGCGTTTGCTACTGAAATTTAAAAAGGAAAAAAGAGAGGAAAAACCAACCACATACAAACTAAGAAGGCCTAACTGAACTAAGCCATATTAATCAGTTACGGACAGGGCTCTGAGTCAAGACTGTTCACCTCTGACTCAAGACAAGTTAGTGGCTGCATATTATGTCAAATCAATGCCAGCTGCAAAGCTTACACAGGACTAAGACACCTTTGACAGCCCCCAGGATGGGAATCGGAGCTAAAAAACATTTGCTATTCCTATATGGTGCACGACTGTACCTCTGCCCAGTGTGTGGACCTACCAAATAAAGGCATTCTTTGCTGTCAGTGCATTGTGGGTATAAGGAAATCTGTAAAAGCTGCCATATTGGCCTGCTTCAGTCCCTGAAACCTTTCCAACCTGTGCTTTAGTGAACGTTGCTCTGTAACCCTTGTTGGTTGAAAGATTTCTTTGTCTGATGTTAGTGATGCACATGTGTAACAGCCCCCTCAATAAAATTCAAGCCAGTCATATCCTTGTATACCTTAGCAGCACTGCATCAGTAAGATGCTGTGTTCACATACTGTACAAGAGTGACTATAGGACAAAAAGTGTATTTATCCTTTTGTATTCAAATGAAGTTATTTTTCTTGAAATAATGTACAATGTAGATTTTTTGTATTATTGCCTATTTGTGTTACCAGACAATTTGTTAATGTATTTAATTCTAATCAGATAAGAGAAAAATATCACTTTTTATTTAGTCCTTTTCTTTTTCCTTTCATTTAATTGCGCAGAGATTTCTCTGTATGGGCAACGTGCTGGCATCAAAGAATATCAGTTTACATATATAACAAGTGTAATAAGATTCCACCAAAGGACATTCTAAATGTTTTCTTGTTGCTTTAACACTGGAAGATTTCAAAGAATAAAAATTCCTGCATAAACAGTTCCAGGACAATGCATTGCTATTTCTTAAGGCTTTTTTAGCCGATAAAAACATTTTGATCCTTTTTCCATCAGAAAATAGATTCAACAGTGGAAATTCTAGCATAACATTCTAACCTGGTTTCATTTTTACTACTGTCATTATTTTTGCAAACAATTTTAAAAGTTAGAGGAAGATTTTGTCAAGTCCCAAACTTGGAAAATATAACAAGTTGAAAGGTTCTCACCTTTGTTCTCTCAATTCATTGCAGAAATTATTCCAAGTCTAATTTACAATGTATTACAGAAGTTAGTCTTTAATTCATTCCATTTTTTGCATGTTCTGGCAGTAATGAAGTAGATACAGTCACTGCTTATATTGTTTTTCCAAAAGCATCATTAAAGTGACATGTTTATATATGTACTGGTCTGCCTAAGAAACTGCAAAACCAGCAGCAATTAAAAAAAAAAAAAAAAAAAAAAAAAAAAAAAAAAAAAAAAAATAAAAAAAAAAAAAAAAAAAATAAAAAA